>JAAGWO010000757.1:0-23414 GCA_013266205.1 Fusarium decemcellulare
CCCCTCCCACCCTGGTTGCCCGATCAGGAGGGCCATTTTCCCTCTTCAGTCCACCATGATGTCAGCTGGATAGCGTGGTTCTCATCCGGGCGGTCCGGCATCGCACCCTACACGCCCGGTCTGCTGCTTTGCGGCCATCCTGGTCATAGCACCGGTTACAAAATATGGTGTGCGCTTGGGGCTCGCTGCCGTTGCATCTACAATCAGATGGGTCTGTGGAGAAAGAACGAGGCCTGGCAACGATGGTGAGACGACGACAGCTTGGAAACGCAGTCTCATCAAGCTTCTCGAGCTCTTAGCCCCAAGCTTCTCCCAGCCGCCATGACCAACACAACCACTCTGTGCGCCGTGCATGCGGCTGTCTTTGACTCAAAGTTTGAAACCTCCGAAGCCAACCTCCCCCATCTCGCATACGACTCTACTAGATCTGCTGGTTTTCAGCCAAGTTTCTCTGTCGTTTCCCGCGCCTCCAGCTCTCCCATCCGTGGGATATCTTGAACACCCGGCGCCCCGGCATCTGTTAGCGGGAGTGGGCCTCAGTGCCGCACCGCAAACCACAGGGCGCTTTTTAGACGAGTTTCTGTTTCGGGCCACACTCTCGCTTCATATCCTTCTGTCATTGGCCATCGTCATTCTTTCGTCGTCGTGGCTTTTGAAGTCCCCTGGGCTGGGAACATTGCGTCTGCCATGTGTGCCTGGTTCCTTGCTCATTCAAAGTTTCAATCCTGGTTCTTATTTCAGCTTTCAATTTTACGAACTCGCTCAAGAAGCCTTGGAAACACTCTAGCGACGCGGAGACGTGGAGACACTGGCCTTTGCTTATTTTAACCCCCATGTTACTGCCACGAGGTGAATCACCATCCCACCCACTTGGTAAGTTATAGTATGCAGGCGCCAAAAGCAAACGAGAAAGGACAATCTTGACGAACCCACTTGTTCAGTGCCTCCCGGGACGGCATTAGGTATTTGACAAGCTCGGCAAATTCCATGCATCTTTGACGGCCTTGAAATCCCCAGAGACCGCTAATCTCGATCAAGATCCTTTACCCCTCGTGCCCCTCAAATTGGTCGTTTTCTATGCACGCATTGGCGGCCAGGAAGGATGAGCGTACATTTGACGGACGACGCTCTTGACGGTCAACCTTCAAGGATAGACCCTTTCATACCCCACTCAAATATACACGGATTCTAAGCGAGATCTCCACCAACCTCGGCATCTAGATAATTGAAGATGCAGATCTCCCGCCAAAGGAGAATGGCCCATTTGAAACCACACTCAAATGACGTCTACACGACATTGCTTCGGTCAGAATGGTGCGGTTTCGGGACGTTGCGTCTCAGCCTCACCATCATCGCCTCTTTCGACTCTGGTGCTATGATCGGCAGGAGTCGAACCCCTGGCTGGCTTCCCTGTCACCTTACTCGCAAGGCTGATCTAGGTCTCTTGGCAACTTGCGCCCCGTTTCTTGTCACCTACGCCTTTTCTACATTTTCGCCCACTGTTCTTTATTGCTTTTTTCGACTAGGAATGACACCTGTCTATCACCGCTAAACAGCGGCCGGCGCATACTCTAGCGGTTGGCGTTCAGAAACGGGCGGCACGACCAAAGTCTGAAGCCACATGGCGATGCTGAGAACCAGCCTAGTCCGGAGCGTCGGGACGTTCGGATTCTCGATCCCCCTCGTGGTTCGTCTGATTAACGAACGAGAACTTTCGTGTAGCCCCAAGGACGTGATACTAGTCAAGCACCACACTTACTAGGCCTCTATCTGATTACGAGCGATGAGACATCGTCGGGCGGTGGGCGTGGACGAAATTGTACCTCGTTTTGATCCCCTACTCCGTATAGAGGTGCGGATCCGGCATACTGCCTGCCGGGTCCGAGATTTCCTCAAATGATTCGCCTCGCTCACCAGATGCGACCCAGCGGGGCGCACAGAGATCACTCGGATTCGGTTAGTCGATCAGGGTTGAAGCTTGGCCGCAGTTCAGCTCTCCGTCTCTCTCTCGTCGGCGAACTTGAGGTGGGCATTCTTATCTGGAATGCCATTGAAACCCAGTTTAATTTGGGCTCTCCGTATTGAGGTGAGGTGCTATCTAACGGTAGCCAGGCGTCTTGAAATTCTGAGGGAACCTTTCCAGCCTCCGCCGTAGTTTGACCACTTGATCGAGTCGTGATCAGATTTGTGTGTCCCTTTTTGATGTCATGCAATCCCTTTCATTCATCAATCGTTGTCGTTGGAGAAGATGAGCGCATGGTCTTGAACTTTATTTTGTCACAGCCGTCATCAAACGGCCCCCAACCCGCTTGCTATCCCACAACAATGTAACCCAACTCCTTGCTAATCTAGATCTAGGTTCTCCAATGCCTCCGTTACAAACGACTCATCCTGGTCCCGGGACTCCATCGCCGAATCCTTCCCGGCCGGAGACCCGCTCAATTCGGGACCCCACTCGCCGTCTCCGACCTCACTTGACTCGCTCTCCGTTTCCGGTGGTGTCTCCGGAGGCGTTTGCAAGCCGCTCACGGCCGCGCTTGTTCCATGTTTCTTATTGCGCTTCAGCATGCACATCTCGACAGATATGCCAGGACCAAAGGCGCATCCCACGACGTAGTCACGCACACGTCCACCCGGGGCCAAAACATCCATCTCTTTGGAGCGCAAACGGTTCAGGACACTGAATATAGTAGCGGAGCTTGAGTTTCCATGGTTTATGTAGGTGTCGTAGCTTGCTCTCATGTGTTCCGCCGTGATATCCATAGCTCGCTCGGCGCCGGAAAGGATGGTAGCACCGCCTGGGTGCATTGCCCAGTCGAAGTCAACTGCGTTCTGATAGTCCGGAGGAAGATGAGATAACGAAGCCTTGAGGTCATTGAATGCGGGAGAAATCGAGGCACCGGCAAGTTTTGGGACTCTCGGGGTTAGGACTACCTTCCAACCTATATCGTGGTTAGTATCGTGCGCTCTGCGGATAACGGCAAAGGGCCTGGAATAACGACTTACCGACTGGGTCGACATCGAAACCTAGGTCATCCTCGGTGTCGGGTATTATCCTGTGGTCCCAGCCAAGCAGGTCATAGACAGACTCAGCAGGCTCCCCGATGCCATTGCTTAGCACAACCGCACTGCCGCAGTCGGAAAACAGGCACGGGCCTATCCTCGTCTCTTGCAGCTCATTGATGCTATCCAGCTCGCTTCGTACCATAGTAGTGCTGACCTCCAAGGCAACACACAAGACACGCGCGGGCAGGCCTCGGGCTGTACGACCCAGAGCTAGATTCGCGCCGGTCCGAAGAGCGGCCAATCCACCACTACAGCCGACACCATGCAGCAGAACCTTCTCGACGGAATGAGTGATGCCGAGTCCCTTTGCGACAAAGTGGTCGAAACCTGGGTTGGCGCTGTCTGTACATGTGGTGGCTACCATGTGGGTGATGAGGCGAGTGTCGATTTTGGCCTCTGCAATAGCCTTGCGAGCGGCTTCTATCGCGAGAGGAACGCCATCTGACTGAAAGACGCGGTGCAGTTCTGCTATTGAGGGTGCATTTTTCTGGTTGACGAGCGGGTGGTCGGGGGTTCCGATTGAGGAGCGCGTATCGATACCGGTGTATTGGTTGATTCCACGGACTTTTTTCATGCTACCATGCGAGGTGAGTACTGGAACGGCGCATGTAGCCAAGAGTGTGGTGGTTAAGCAAAGGACTCACGATGGTGTGTCTGGATAGAACCTCTCGCTGAGGATATCGACAGCAGTGTGATCGAGGGAATGAGGGGGATATTCGGTGCCGATGCCGATGATGGAGAGGCCCAGCTCCCCAAAGGTGCTAGGTGCTGCCATGGCTGAAGCTGACGGGAGGCGTTCTATCCCAACAGTTTGCTTTGGTTGAGAAGGCGCAGAGAATGATTCGAATGAGCGAGCGAGACAGTCAAGAAAGCTGTTAGAAGCGACCAAATTCGAAGACGGGGACAAGCGAATCCAATTGAACCTCTCTGCAAGGACGGAAAATATCGTTGACGTTTCAAGTCGTCAGTGTCTCGAACTATCGAATGCCTGCGTGCGAGAGAGATCCTTGTCGAGATCGATGACGCTATCTCGACGCCAGACTTAAGGGTCTTTGAGAGCAGAGAGCTGCCACAAGCAGGGGTTAAGTGAGGGGAAGGGGGATTGAACAGCGGTCTTCAAAGGGAAGGAGAGAGCAAAGAAAAGAGACGAAAAGAGGAAAGCACAGAATCTGAAAAGGATTGTGCGAGGTGCGAAAAGATAAGGCAAAACAGAGAGATCAGGAAGGCGGTAGCAGTGTCTCGGCTGTCAATTGAGTGAGGGGGAACTGAGGAACGACAAGGATGCGATATAGTAAGTACCTGGGTAGGTAGGTGGCTGCACAAGCGACTGTCTAGGTTCACCAGAGAGACGTGGGTTCAGTTGCCCTTTTAAACACGCCTGTTTTGACCTCTTGTCTCGGCTTGATACAGGCTGCCTCCATCAGTGTTACACACGACAAGCATGATATGGAACTCAATTCACCCTTGGCGACGCGCAAAGCCTCGTTTGGAGTGTAGCTCCAGCAGAAAAGCCATTTCTCAGGTGAGATAGCTAACTCTTGTCGCGAGCGAATAGCCGTATTCCACAAACATGAGGCTTGTGGATTCTTACATGTTCGTCTCGTGCAATGCTGAGATCCCGTTGGATCGTCCCTGGATCTGATCAAGCGCTACAACGCTCACTGCCGGTGCCAACGGGCCAATCCCTGCGCAGCTATACTGAAAGCGGTGTAACGTGTGTGGCTCAGCGTGCGTCCACCCCAGTCGCGGCGGCCGCCCTTCACTTGAACGAACAGCTTTCTCACTTGTAGGTTTACGGCTCTGGTAGTTCCGATATCAATAGATGAGTGGCCAACGTCATCCCACGGCGCCATGTGCTCCCGATGGCGGGTCAGTTGTGCCGACGGGAAAAATGAAGCGCCCGGAATGGGTCCTTGTAAGGCTGAAGAAGCAACAAGACGGCACAGACTCTCAATCTGGTACTGTATTACTAGTTTGAGGCTAGTCGAGAGGTTCTTGGTTTCTTTGCAACTGAGGATAACCAGACCGAACACGAAAGAGAGTAAGAGTGCGATATATAAGTGAGAGTATCTAGGTAGTGAACGGAACGATCTAGGTCTTGCTGCAACTGTTTTCCTACCTCGTCAGTCCCTGTTCCATATCAGGAAAATGCAGGCCCGATCCGCAGGTGGAAACAATGCACTGAACTCCCAAACGGTATCATGATGAAACAGGACCGAGTTTCATCAACTCATCATGGCAAGCGAGTATCCTTCTAAGCGAGCACCCCGCTTACGTCAACCTTTGCCTCAACACCACGTCTCCTATCATGAACTCATCAACACCACAACACCTTGGGCCCAATCTCCACAATGTCCGTCGTTACAAGTCCCTTCCTCATACACGTTCTCATCGAGACACCCGCCGCCCTCTCCTTCATCTTCAGTCCATCCTCACAGCTCCAACCCCTCGATCCTCAAGCTGCGCTTCTCTTGAAGTTGCTGGGTGGCCTTCTGCTGACTACAAACCTCATCGGACTCATCTTTGTTCGTCGACCTTTCGATGATGTCGCCCGTCATGTCGCTCTCGCCTTTGCTTTCTGGCATATATGGCCCTGTTACCGCGCTTATATCCGTCTAAGAGGACGTGCTTCTGAAGGAGAGGCTCCTGCAACTGCTAGGACGCTTGGAGGACCGCCGGTGCATCTAGGGGTTCACTTGGCATTGCTGACCATGTTCTTGGGTACCTGGTGTTTTGGCAATATTCAAAACTCCACGCCATGAATTCTATAATTTCTAGAGTACAGCTATTCCATTTTTTTTTAGCTTCTGAACAACCTCAGGCCCGCCTCCTCGGCATCAACCTCCATGGCATCACCGTCATCCTCGCTCTCCTCCTCGTTCAGCTCCATCTTGCGGCCAAATAGCGTACCAAAGAACCGGTCAATGGCCTGCTGCTCCCACGCCCGCCGGTCCTCGGGGGCCATAAAGTTCTGCAGCTTCTCGTGAACCGTGAAGCGCATCTTGCGACCCTTGCTCGCCTTGCGGTCGACGTTCTTGCGCGTCTTGACCTCCTTGGCCGCCGTCAGCATCACCGTAGGTACCGCGCCGGCCGACGTTGATGATCCTTCCACTGTGCGCTGGTCCACGAGCTCCTTGAGGAGCACCTGGTAGAAGTCGGCGTCGTCGTAGATATCGCTATCCTCGCCCACGCCCTTGGCCGCCTGAGCAGGTGCGCATGATCGAGGGACACGAGAGCGCTTGGCGAGACGGTTATCTGGGTTGGTGAGCTGCTCTTGGAGGGCGTTAATTAGGGTCTTGTTGCGAGATCCGAGGCTGGATCCTGTGGTGACATTGACCGACTGGACCTTGCGAGACCACTTCTCTAAACGGTCCTCCCTGAACTTGACGGATCGCTGCTCTTCAGCCTGCATCTGTTCCCAAATCTCTTCAGTGGTCATCGAGGCGTCCAACTCGCGCTTCCTCTTATCGCCCGCCTGAGATGAGCCAAAGTTGTCCTTGAGGCTGCTGATGGTGTTCAAGAGCTTGATGGCTGCCTCCTCAGCCGCCTCATAGGGTTCAGACTCGGGCTCGGGGCTATCGTCGATGGTGGCAAAGGTATTGGCGGCGATCAGGGCTTTTTGTAGACGGATGCGAAGGTTGAGAAGTCCATCGTAGAGTTTTCGCTGCTCGCGAATCGCCAGGCCCTTGTCGACGTCGGCTCGGTTTGAGAAGGCCGCCATGACAGGCTTTGCACTTTTCGTCTTCGTCTTAGGGTTGTCATCCTCGTCACTTTCACCATCTTCCTCCTCTTCTTCGTCGTCCTCTTCGCTAGCTTCCTCGTCGTCCTCTTCAGACTCATCGTCTGAATCTGCAGCACCCCCCACAAGGGCGTCGAGGCCATCATCCATGTCATCCTCTTCGGAGTCCGACTCCTCGAGTTCCACGCCGCTCGTGTCGTCCTCATCCTCATCTACTTCGGCGCCTCCTTCACCTGCCTCGTCAGACGAAGACATGAAGTCAGCGGCAGTGGCCCTTTTGCCCTTGCCAACAGGCTTCTTTGGCTTTGAGCTGCCACGGAAGGTAAAGTCCTTGAAATGCTCATCGTCGCTGTCGCCAAAGGCATTGTCACTATCAATCTCCGAGTCGTTCGCCTCAGCGGCGTCGCGCTCCAGATCCGCGGTCTCGGGGTCGTCGAATTCCTCATCGCCCGAGTCCTCCTCGTCGCCGTCTTCCTCATCGTCGGATTCGCTGTCCTGGTCTAAGGCTTCTCTCGAGACGCGCGAGCCTTGGTACTTGGGTCCAAGCGACACGCCCTCCTTCTCCCTCAGTTTACTCTTTCCGACCGAGACATAGTGCTCCGTTCCGGCATTCTCGTCTTCGCTCGCTTCACTTTCGCTGCCGTGCTCGCTCGCTTCAACGTTGGCTTCAGGATCATAGTCTTGGAAGAAATGTTAGAAAAATGTGTCGCAGGGATGCGCAATGGGAATTGGGTGATGGCATACCCTTGGCGATGTGTTCGTCCAGATCCTGGAACTCCTTTGCGCGACCTTTTGCTTTGGCCATTGTCAATCCTTCGCAATGTCTTGTAAAGCTGCTCTCTCACCAGCAGCGATTGGCCCCCACGTTGGAAATTTTTGAGGACTCTGGTCTTGAACTTTTGGGCGGTCATGAGCGGCAGAATTGTCGCAGCTCAGTGACGGCAATTTAGCGCCAACAGTGGGCGACAGCGCCCGAGGGGAGCCGCTAGCTTGAGCTCCATCCGGCGAGTCCTGAGTTGACATCTCAAGATAGAAAATGGGCTTTAGCCATTGAGGGGATATTTAATGGCTCACCTCTGCAAGTTCTTGTCTCTTTTACAAGGTCATCAAAAGACAAGGTTCTAGGCATCGGCTTGGTCCGTCTCTGTAGTTCCTGGACCTAAAGTTGGTACAACTACACCTGAAACTCCATCAAGATGCGCCCAACATCTGCTCGTCTCTTCCAGACCCTTCGGGCTCTTCAACATGAGAATCCATTGGCAAGTCCTCCTTTAATCGTTTTACTTACCAAGTTTGTTTCCTTTTGCTAATCAACTGCAGGGTCTTCCCCGATCAGGCACTCCCCCAAACTGGCCTCGACGGCCCCAACGGCGGAACATCGCCGGCGTCGAGAAGGTCATCGCCGTGTCATCTGCCAAAGGAGGCGTAGGCAAAAGCACAGTCGCAGGTAATTGATTAGACAACATTGAAATCTAGGATTATGCTAAGCTTGAAACCAGCAAATCTGTCATTGGCCTTTGCTCGTCTTGGTTACCGTGCCGGTATCCTGGATACTGACATCTTTGGCCCATCCATCCCGACCCTGTTTGATCTTTCAGGCGAACCAAGGTTATCCAGCAGTCAGTTACCCTGACTCATGAGGAGTACCTTGGCAGACTGACAATCCATAGAGAACCAGTTGATTCCCCTTACAAACTATGGAGTCAAAACCATGTCCATGGGTTACTTGGTCGGCGAGAACGCTCCCGTTGTATGGCGAGGCCCCATGGTGATGAAGGCCATCCAGCAGCTTCTCCACGAAGTTGACTGGGGTGGTCTCGACGTTCTGGTCCTTGACCTGCCTCCAGGCACAGGAGATACCCAGCTGACCATTACCCAGCAAGTTATCCTGGATGGTGCGTGTTTACGACATCCTTACCTTTTACGATTACTAACATTCACAAAGGATCTGTCATCGTCACTACACCTCATACTCTAGCAACCAAAGATGCCGTCAAAGGCATCAACATGTTCAAAACAGTCGACGTCAACATCCTCGGGCTAGTGCAGAATATGTCGCTCTTCCAGTGCCCTCACTGCCACGGAGAGACGCACATCTTTGGATCAAATGCAAGGGTTGAGAAGCTGTGCCAGGAGCACAAGATTGACTTCCTTGGCGACATCCCATTGCATCCCAATATCGGAGATGATGGTGATCGGGGAAAGCCAACCGTGGTTGCTGAACCCACGAGTGAGAGAGCAAACGCGTTCTTGAAGATCGCACAGGATATATGTCCCAAGATCAACTTGAGTGGCCACTAACCGGGCGCGGCTGGCTGTCGACATGTATAAAATGATGTATGATGAACGCGTAATGGTGGTAATTGTTATCACGGTTCCTGTTAGCTCAACTTAGCAATCCATCCCACGCAAGCCAACACAGCGTTGTCATGAAGCAGATATTCAATTGACCTGGGCAGGCCTGTCAAGGCCGTGACGCTCCTACGTACTTCGTTTCTGAAAAAGACAACTGGAACAAACGCCAGCAAGTATAAGACGTTAGCCTCTGCCCGATCAAACGCAAGGCATGTTACCAAACAAGTCAAAGTTCCCAAGACTTCCCAACGCCTTCTCACGCCAATTTGATTATCGTCATTGGATGCCCTGCCAAGAGAGAATGCTCATTAGTCTAGCTCATCGTTCATTTGGTACACATGTCGGCTTCGAGTTGGGTCCTTTCGCATGGCCTGGCCAGAGCCTGTGAAGCCAACTGGGATAACAAGTTAGCGAGTCTGCTCGTAGAATCAAGAAAGTCTTGGGGTGCTTACCTCTACCGTGGACGCCATCTGGCGTGCGGAACATGCTCTCTTTCTTTTGAGTTTTTCCAAACTTGGATTTGGCGCTGAACTCTTGCCATTTGTTCTTGTTCTTCTCAAGCTCCTTCTTTGCTTTGAGCTTCTTTGCCTTGGGCGGCTTCACATCGCCGTTCTGATCTAGTTCCTTCTTCGCTTCAGGGTATACCGTCGCGCCGGCGGACGTGACCAATCCGGGAGCAGGTGGAGTCGCAGGAGCCGAGGTCGCTGGCGTGCCATCCGCCTTTCGCTTATTCGACACCGGTCTGATGTCCCGAGATCTCAGGGTCTCTGTGTTATCATAGGTCTTGAACTTGACAATGTAGATGGGGTCTGTCGAGGAACCCGTGATGGACGTGATACGTGCCGGGTAGAAGGCCTTGTCGCCAGAAACCCACTTGGCTAACACGGTGTCGTTGACCTGGTAGCTGACCGAGGTCTCCTCCTTCTCCTCAGCTGGCGCGGCTTTCTTAAAGGCGGGATGGTTCTCGCGGGACCACTTCTCGGGCTGGGGTGGCGGAGAGGGCTGCTTGGGAGCTGGCTTGGGCGCCTGCTTAGGCTTCAGCTCAGCAATGTTCTCATTGAGAAGATCGATGAAATTTTTCAACTCGTCCTGTAGCGCCTTGAGTTCGACGTTTTCTGGGTCGTCGCGAAGCTGGCCGAGCACAATGTCGAACTGGGAGAGTCAAGAATCAGTATGTTTTTCATGTCGAGGTGGGTGGGGGGATGGATGTCGCACCTGTTCTTGGTATTGCTTCTTCTCATCTTCGAGGTCGGAGAGCGGCGACATGACGGAAAGGTGCGTATTCTGGCGGTGAAGGGTGTGCGACGCTGTATTAACGCGAACAGTTGCGGGGGATGCGTTCGAATGGGTTGCAGTGATGAATTGGTTAGGCGACTAGGTAATGATGATGTTCGCAGGCGGACAACGGCGGCTACATGTGCATGTCACGTGCACATTTTCTGGCGGCCACACGCACTGCATCTGGTTTCCTGGAGGACAAAAATACGGGAACAGTGAATGAATTCCTTATGGTCATACGTCCTAAAATGTGCCCTGATTTGCGTCAAATCTTGTTAGAAAAAGGTCATCATAATATTTAGAGCTTGCTTACTTTAGGGTCGTACATCCTTCTACATAACTATAACTTTAGACTTCCCATGGCATAAGGATATGTCTTCTACGTCCTGAGTTTTCTGACCACGACCAAACTGGTGCACCCTGGGGTCACCTTGTACTCCATACAGAAGCAGGGATGTATCTGGGGATCGAATGCGAGATGGTTGCTGTTAGCGTACAACTGATTGATGAGTTGTCTCTGCCTTCTGTTCCTAGTAATCCGAGACAAGGTTTCCGCCCAGCAACCGTTTCTCATCGCATCGCTGCAGGATTACATGCATTAGATTCAGGCTTGCTTGCTAGGTTCTGCAAAACGTGATTGATGTGGATATCATACACTTGCTGCATGCTCGAACGGTGTTACGCATCAGATTAGAGTTCGAGATGCGGATTCTGAGGCTCTCATCCACAGATTCACTAAACCCTGCCTATTAGCTCATGAATTGAACGACATCTTTATGGATATGGATATAGAGAGAGTCGAGTTGGAAATGAAGAGGAGTCTCCTCAATCGACACTTCATTCCCCCAGATTACAGAATTCCTAAAAATACATCAAGATACCACTAGTTGCCAATGTGCTTATTGATCCAATGGTGTGACAGTTAATAATCGCAGGCAGTAGCGGGAGCACAAAGTTGGACCCGGCGCTCGAAATTTCCCCGGCAGATTGCAACCTACAACAACTTCATTCTTGGGCTACGCTACCTACGCCCAGAGTCGGCCCGGGGCCCAGGACGAGGCCGTGTTCCGTGCTCCGGATGCCCCGAACGCTGGGCTGTTGTCCGTGTAAGGCACATGTTGGCTCTTTGTTGAGCCACGAGGCCAGGAGCTAATGCAGTGTATGTATCTGTATCCTTTTGCACGGGTGACGCATCCATGAATGAGGCCGCGCTCATCATGTTACATGAGTCCGAGTTGTTGGTGTGGAAGCACGAAAAGACAGAGAGACGGAGCGCGCGCGAAGAGACACCGAAGACGGACGGAGGCCGTGGTTGTTGCTCTCGGCATGCCCAGTAAGGAGATTCCTAAAATGCCATTCCGATTGCGGGCTTGACTCGACTCGACGTCCCTTGATAATCGAGTGATGCGGCCTTGGTCTGCCTTGCTCTTGTCTTGTCTTGTCTTTACTTGTCTTGCCTTAGCCATGGGTTCCTGTTCGCGTCCCATAATAATGACTCCATCCTGCTCTCGCTTTTTACGCTTTGCTCTGACTGACTGACACCTCATCCACACTCACACGCAATCGCTTGCTCTCGCTCGCTCGCTAACAACTGCACGGCCAAAGTAATTATCTGGCCAGCGCTCACTCGCTTACTATTAGCTCTGCCCGTCATCGTCATCGTCATCGTCGTCGCCGTCGCAGAGAGGGACACTTCATCACGCTCGACGCCTTACCTTGTTGGTGCTCGCTCCGGCTCAACGCTCGCTCACTCACACCCAAACCTCACGAGCGCTCGAGCGGAGGCTCGCCCGCTCAGTCGCTTCAATTTCGCAAGGCTCACGTATTATATTGTCCGGCCCCTCCCAAATCTCGTCTCTTCTAGATTGCGCCCTTCTGGAACCTGAAAAAAACTGCCCCCTAGGTACCAACTAGTCCTAGCCCGGTGTCTCGGCAACACTAGTTCATCTCCGCCGTTTGTTTGTCGTTTCGTCTGGGGCTGGTCTGGAATTGTTCGCCTACGTCAAAAAGTTGAGGTTTCTCCTCCGCTTCGCGGCTCAACCGTTTTCCCTCCCTTGCACTCCTCTCATCCTCCTCCTCGCGCTGTACCATCCGCCTCTTTGTTCTCCCCTCGTCCACGCGCATCGCATCGCATCACTCGCAATTCCCCAGATCGCAAAAGTGATCGCCAGTCGTCTCCGCCCCTCCACTGCGCTCGACCCTCACCGATTGTTCTTCGGCCGATCCATTGACATCACTGCAGCTAGCAGCCCTAGCAATTCGCATTCCCAGGGACCTACATATTTAGCTGCACCGCTGTAATTTTTCCCTCTAGGTTGCCGGGCCTATCTCCGAGAAGGCAACAGCTTCGGCTCGGCTCCGATTCCACGTCTACACAGCTCATCCATTGCTCCTGTCACCCATGCGCTTGCGACTCTCCCAGCGCTCATGATAACTGCCATTCGGGTCGTCGGGCCGGCCAGGAGGAACATAACCAGACCTTCTCAAGACAGCAGGGCAATAGCAGCCTCCAAAACCGCACTTTTTTGCCTCTAAACCCATTCAATCGAGCGAATTGCACGCTGCCCCGGTAGCAGCGCAGCGCAACCTCCACCGCCAGCAGCAGCCATGCCTCACACCCGGGATGCGGACAGCGCATCGTCGACGAGCGGCCAATCAAAACGGCCTCCCCTCAACCATCAGGAGAGCGACTCGCAGAGCGAGGGCAGCGGCGCTCACCACCAGCACCAACACCACCGCAAACACCATCACCACCGCCCATACCAGCGACAGCACACCGTCGGCCACCTGCACCACGCACGCGCTCCCGCCGCCAAGAACGCTCCCAAGCAGCCCAAGCTCAACCGCCGCCATACCTCCCCACAAGACGAGCTCCAGAACCAGACGCGCACCACCTCGGGCTCCAATTCTCACCATCGAACTGCGAGCGACGCAAAGCTCTCCTCCCGCGAGTCCTCGTCGGGCAATCTCGCAAAGTCGACGTCGCAGACAAAGCTCAATAAAAGCTCATCGCAATCCAAGCTCACCAAGAGCCCTTCGCACGCACGCATCGTCAAGAGCCCCTCGCACTCAAAGCTCAAGCGCAATCGCTCCCACACCGAGATTGGCAAGCGCACGCGATCGTCGGAGCTGAAGCGCGCCTCGAGCACCACGATTGTCTACCAGACGCAGACCTCGGGCGGAAAGTCGCAGGTCCACTTCGACCTGGGCAACGACGGCCAGGACGACGAATGGGTCGATGCCAGTGGGTCTAACTCGCCGTATCTCTCCCGCAAGGGATCCCTCAATAGCAGCAACCACTCCGTCCACCATCCCGACGACCGCACCGGCGACTCCAGACCCGTTACTCCGAGCGATCGCCTTGCTTCCGGGCAGCCGGGCCACCACGACCAGCCTGTGCACCCTCATATGTCAAGCCCGGAACGCCAAAGAGCGCATCAAAAGGAATACCTCACCTCCCGCATCTTGCAGCGCACGCCCTCCCACGGAGCTCCGCCTCAGATGACTGCAGACCCGGTGCAAGCCGCCCCTCGGCGCTTTGCTCCAGCTTCAGCCGATGGTCGAGACTCGGGCACTCTTATGGGGAGCAATCAGGACGAGCTCACGTCCCGGTTCGTCGAGGCGGCTGGTTCCGGATTGACTAGCGAGGGATCTTTCTACCGACAGCCCCGAGGGGAGTTCCGTGATACTCCTCAAAAACCACGCTCGATTGCCAGCCTCCCTGGTGATCGCGAGCCACCTACCAGCGCTCCGCAGAAAGAGGAGGCTGACGATAGCGCACTGGCGCCCAAGACGGCCCGCCGAAATGCTCCTCCTTCTGCACATGCTTCACGGACACAACAAAAGCTCAACCTGCAAAGACAGAGCTCCGTCATCGAACCCGGGCAAGCCGTGAGCGGGGTCGGAGGTGTCGTCGGCCACACCCCGCTAATCGGCGTCGGAGGTCCCGGCTATGACGGAGGCAATAGCCGAGACCCTAGAGTCGGCAAGCTTCTGGAACGCACCGGCATGGAGTACCTGGTTGTCCGCCGGTACCAAAACTCCGTATCCCGCTCGCTCGACCGCCTCAACCACCTCCCCGGCATGGACAAGTCCCTCCGGATCCCCCGATCCAACACCGCCTCCACCAATGGCAAGCGATCCCTCGACCTCACCATGCGGCATCACACTCGGAACGTCAGTATGCCCGACGCCCGGAGACCCGTCACTCCAAAGCGGCCCACCTCGGTCCGGACCACAAACGGCGCGGCGTCGAGCTATGACGGCAACGACGACGACGGCAGGTTAACGGATCGGCTGAGCGGGTCGAGCTTAGTAGGCGGCGAGGAAGAGGATGGCACAGCAGCCTTGTTGAGGAACATGTGGGAGAAGTCAATGGAGTTGAGTGCCAGCACAGATTAAATGTGCATGTGCACGTGTTTTATACGTTTACGGGTACGAGGGCGTTACGGTGCATTGATCAAATAGGAAACTGTACAACTTAGGCACCCATAGAGAAAGATAATGAACCAAGACGATGTCATAGACCGAACGTCATGAGTCTGTCAATTGAATTTTGTAATCCATCAATCACGACTGAGAAGGGATGCCAGATTATGGAGAGTCGAGCATGTATTGATGAATAAATGCAAATGCCTATGTCTAGATGTCTTTCTTGTACAGCACTGAGCTGCCTCTTGTACGCTTCCAACGCAACACCTGCTAATTTGATTCCTCCATGACGCCTTCTGATGCCGTATCCTGCCCGTCTTCTGGGTGATTGTCTAAAATAAAATGCTGCTATTTATACATTGGGTGAAAGTTGATCGTATTTGACACATCGTTCGACCTGTTGCAAAGAGTCAGTACCTACGAAGCCATCATTAATCAAGGGAAATAGCTGAAGGACTCACATCTTCAATGCTAGCCTGCATGAAGCGCCTTGCTTCCAGTCCTACCCACACCATCAACATGGAAAAGTCACCATGCTTGGCCATCTCGGTACCGCTCTGGGCACTGAGTTGACGCAAGATGGGCAATGAACTGCTGAGCAGATCAACATCCGGGTTCAGACTGCGCCCGATACCCTCCAACAACAAGATACTAATGACCACGTTGACAAAGTCGCCTTCGAGGCGGACATGGTGACTTCGAACCATGCTCAACACCTGCTGTAGAATATCGCCGATCTTGACATTACCAAGGGCCAGTGTTCGGCTCTTGACTCCAAGGACAAGATGCTGCATTTTGAGCGCAAATATCTCCTTGTCAAGCACAGCGTCCGGTTGGCGGCAGCGCTCGCACATAAGGTGGCCGGCCTTGTAGCCGTCAAACTCGGCGACAGCGCGGAAGAGGTCGAGGAAGTTGGTTCGGTTCACCGTGTTAAGCTCTGTTACCAATCCTGTATCGATGAAGATGAGTTGGGGCCGGAACCCTTCAGCGTCAATTTTAGCAAGCTCCGCCTGCCAGGCCGCTGGGTCCTTGCGGTGTCGGTAGGGGCGAAGGCGCTCAAGGACTTGCTCAGTGACATCTTCTTGCTCATCCGGGTGAGCTTGGGTCATGGTTTTTCGCAAGCGCAGCTCTGGGTGAGCGGACTGGTAGAATCGAACCATAATATTGCCAGGGTGCAGGTCAGCATGGACAAAGTTATCCAGGAGAAGCATGCGGAGGAAAGCGTCGAGGCCCTCATCAGCAATGTCGTGTTGGAAAACACCTCCTCCGTTCTCCATGAAATCTGCCAAGGGAATACCCTGGGCGAACTCTTCGATCAAGACATTGCGTGTGGTGAAATCCGTGTAAGGATAAGGGAACCAGGCCGTCGACCGCTCCTTGAAGTTCTTCCGGAATATGGCCAGGTTTGCAGCCTCTATGCGAAGGTCAAGCTGGAGCTTCATCATTTCTCCAAATTGGGCAACCTCGTCCGGCAGCGAAAGCCACTCAATGGTGGGGATGATGTTGAGGATAGACGCGAAGAAACCCATGATGCGGAGATCTCTCCGCACCGTCCTCTCTACTCGGGGATGCAGTACTTTGACAGCAACGTAAGACGAAGGTACTCTCTGTGGTGAGCTCTTGAGCACCGTTTCCACATTGCGCCGCACGTTGTGTGTCAAGGGTCGTTTCTCATCATGAACATCGATCTCATCTGGTCGTGCCAAGTCGGGCTTCAACTTGGCTTTGTAAACTTGGGCAATGGCTCCGACACCAAGGGGCTTCTCGTGGAACTCTTCAAAGATATCCTCAAAACGACGGCCACCAAACGCGGCCTCAACCGTCATACGAGTGGCGTGCATTGAGTGGGCGGGGGCATTCGAGTGAAGCTTGGACATGATCTCGCACATCTCGGTGGGAAAGATATCGGTTCGCGAAGCTGCCCACTGCCCAAGCTTGATGAAAGCCGGGCCAGCCAATTCCATGGAGTTGACCAAGAAAGCATACCACCAGAGCGTGCCGCCGCGCTCATTGTCTCGATCAGGCCGTCGTCTTCCAAACCAGATAACAGGGACGGTGACGATGACGGGGACAAAAATGACGACGAGCTGAAGGAAGCGGATACCGGTGCATACGGGCTCGACTATTAACAGATCAAGCAGGTAGCTGATGCGTTTTGCTAAGCGCGAGAGACCTCGAGACTCCTCGGGAACCTTCTTCTTCACCTCGTTCCGCGATACCTCCAGCATGCGCTTCTCGCCTGTCTCCTCATCGCTGCCATTCTCTCGTTGCGACAGTTCGACAAATGCCGCCGTTCCTAGCGCAGCTGCTCCGCCGGACGCGCGCAGAATGACCCTTCTCGGTCGGGTCGTCGGCCATTGACCCGGTCTATAGCGGCGCGAGCTCTGGGAAACGAATCGACGGCTGAGGAGGACAAGATTAAAGTTGACATGGGCGTTGACGTTGGGGCATGTTCGGAAGCCCGGACGGACGAAGAACCGGCCTATGAAGGAGCCAGCCCTCATCTCGGCAAGGAAAAGGTGCGATTATTCAGGTTTACGACGCGGACAGTTTCATGTTTGGGCGAGGCCTCGTGGCGATGGCATCCGAGGGAGGAATCAACAAAAGTGGTTGCGCATGTGCAAATACAAAAATAAATGTTGCTGGGTATGATGCGAAGACTTGCAAGGATGCCCGCAGTCGCCTAGACACGCGCGGGTGACGTCGGATTGAGTGACGTACAGTACTGTCTCCCTTCCGAATGCGCTCGGTTTTCTGACGGGAATAGCTCGGACAAACATGTGCTAATGACCAGAGCAGGGATTATGTTATCACGATAGCATCATCATCTACCTTTTTAAGCAGTTTTCTTTATAGTAGTTTACCATAGATATAGAAATATCCTACTATTTTGGGATTTTATTATGCTTTCGTTAGACTAGATTAGCCTACCTTAGCTACGAGAATATGGTAAACTGCCTATAATTCCCTTCTGCCTGACCTCTAAATCTCTACTTTTAACCATCATGGCCCCTGTGCAGAGTA
The DNA here is from genome assembly GCA_013266205.1 of Fusarium decemcellulare. NCBI lineage: Eukaryota > Fungi > Ascomycota > Sordariomycetes > Hypocreales > Nectriaceae > Fusarium > Fusarium decemcellulare. The sequence goes on from JAAGWO010000757.1 coordinate 17,894, forward strand.
GATGTACAAGAGAAGTCTATACAGCTGCACCTCTTAAGCGATCCCTTAGAGTTCCAGGTATTGTTAGAGTTTAAAAGGAATGAATCACAACATTAAGACTCGAGCCAGGTACAAAAGGCTTTCATCAAATGCTTTCCCTAAGTGATTCTTTCATCATTTCCTTCATCCAATCACTGTGTTCGCTCCGAGATTCCAAGCAAAAATACCGAACTTTTATCCACATATCACCTCTTTTCATTATGTCCTCATCTACGCGCCCTGTCGACGCCTGGCGTCCGCGAGTTATGCACGCCAAAGAATTCGGACGTGTGATGGACCAAGCCCTTTGCAACTACTATCCACCCCGCCACGAATCCCATCTCCGTCGGCCCTACCACAGGATGCGGGTGCTGATTGTGTTGTGGGAAGGAGATATTCAGTCTGACGGCTCAGGTATTGGCAACCAGGCCCGCCGTGTCTACGAACTTTTCGACCAGGTGTTCAAGTACGTAGTCGAACCTCTCGTCCTCAAAACCACAGATCGAAACCCCGAGGCAACTCTCGAGAGAAAGCTTCACCAGATGCTTGACGACTTGGAAGATAATGATCTAGCCGTTATTTACTATATCGGCCACGGTAATCAAGTGTCATCTCCAGGAGACCAGTCTCTCCATTTTCACCTAACGACACCAGGTGACCTCAGCAGGAAACATCCTAACCAATCGCTTGACTTCCATGCCCTGAGGGCTAACATTATCAACACATCTGCCGCCGACGTCCTCATGCTTTTGGATTGTGGTGCCACGGCTGGAGGTGCCATTGGGCCCCGAAAGGAACTGATAGCAGCCTCCGCCTTTAACCAGACGGCAAGCATAGACACAGGGCCGACGAGTTTCACGAGCGTTCTTGTCGAGCTACTCAGCGATGCCGTGACTCATCACCGCATCCTGTCCACGGCGCAGTTATACAAGGCGATGGCGACCAGGTTGATGGTCAGTTTGGAAGAGACGCCGTACTTCCTCCAAAACTGTGGCGGAAACCGATTGCCAATTATGTTGGCTCCAAACATACTTGACACTGATACCTCGATGCCGGAACCATCCTGGCATATATCCCAACAACCCGTCAATGTTATTCTTCACGTTTGTCTCCAGCATCTCCAGGTCACAAACCATCAGACCTTGGACCGGTGGAGACTGGAGCTCTTACTTGTGGGCTGCCGCCCGAAGCATATGTCGCGTATCGAAATCCAGTCTGTATCGCAGGGGTTCTCTGTTGTAAACATGACCTTTAAGACTACTCTGGATGTCTGGTATTCCCTGCCCAACAACACGGCTATCTCTTTTATTGGCTTTGTGTGGAACGACATCCCCGAGCCCAAGACGATTTCCCCCACAGAAAAGGCCGTGGAAACTTTACCTGGAGAACGAAATGGCCTTTTTAACAATGAACCATCATTTTGCAGTAGAGCCGGGACCGTTCCGTCGTTTGGAAGTCCTAAGGTAGTAAAAGGGGGTCTTATGAAGGGGTAAAGGTTTGGGGAGAGAAGGGTTAGCTTAAGGGGTACGCAATAGATAATTTAGGCTATTCCAGCTTTAAACAAATAATATGACCTAAAAGAGTACGATTCTCCCATGCTCAGTATTTTCTTATGGAGATTGTAAAGGGAACGATTATAATGGTACTACAATGTTAGAGCGACATCAATCACGGGACATAATTACGGTCATCTGTTTCCATATTTATGGTCATATATGATGAAAGTAAGTATGTGTACTGATGAGACAGCATCGTTAAGCTCTTGTTCGTTGATAAAGGCAGTTTAACTGCCATACAGTACTCAAGTTGCATTGTGTTTGGTTGTTGTCGCCGTTGGCTGCATAAAATCTAAGGTAAACAGTAAAACGAAAGTGATCACAAAATAGCTAGAGGCTTATTTGACCCTAAGATGAGGATTTTGTCGGCCTTTACTTAAATTCTACCTGACTCTCTTGATGAGAATCTTGATGAGAATCTTGATGAGAATCTTGATGAGTTCATCGGTAGAGCATGTAAGTGTGGACCCGTATTTCCCCGATCGGCGGGGCCGTCTTGCCGTCGATGGCGCATCAATGATTTTTTTTTTGGGCGGCGGCGATAACGCCAAACGTCAGGCAAATTCCCTGCTCGCCCATTTGTCCGTTCTTTTCAATCTTGAATTCTTCATCATCGTCATCGTCGCCAACCACCACTTACGGTTCCCTTCGATACCTGGCTTTGGACGCCAAGTGACCTGCTGGTTCAATCTCCCCTCGAGTATTCTCTCTTAACTTCACAACTTTTCGCAATGGGTTGGTTTTGGGCAGATGCTCCCGCGACCGTCCATGTCCCCATTGGACATCCCTCGGTCCCCGCGACTGCCGACAAGGCGCCTCCGGTATGCTCGCATCCTCGAGTATCTCGACGTATTGCTAATCCTCTGCTAGGCCGGTTGCCCTATGCACAAGAAGAGCCTCGATGCGCTCAACCCTGACGCAAAGTGCCAGAAGCCCGCCGATGCCCCCGCCGCGTCGGGCTGCCCCGTCCCTCACGCCGCCAGGACCGAGGAGAAGCCCAAGTCCTTGATTTCTCAGCTCAACCCCCTCAACTACATGTTCCCCGATCTATCCCAGAAACCCGCGCCCAACCAAGCATTCGCCCTACCAACGACGCGAGATGAGTCGACGATTCCCAAGGGCTCAGGCGACGGGAACTGGGAGTACCCTTCTCCCCAGCAAATGTACAATGCTCTCTTGCGCAAAGGATATACAGACACCGACATCACCGCTGTTGAAGGCATGGTTTCGGTTCACAACTTCTTGAATGAGGGCGCATGGCAGGAGATTATTGGTTGGGAACAGCGGTTCTCTCGAGGACTCTACAAGGGATGGCAGATCTGCAAGAGGGGCGAGGCCCATGTTGATGAGGAGCTGGACCGACAGTGGGATGGTGCCGATACCGAACCTACTCTGGTCCGCTTCCAGGGTCGACCCAAGGATATGACCCCCAAGGCGACCATGATGCAGGTTCTGGGCTGGATCTACCCCTCCAAGTTCGGGTAAGTTCATTCGTGCAACAATCATGAGTTTCGACTAACAGACTTCAAGCACTGAGCCCCCTTTCGACCGACATGACTGGTACGTTTCGCGAGACTTGAACGGCGAGAAGAAGGAGATTCGATACGTGATCGACTACTATTCCGGCGAGCCTGAGCCCACAGGCGAGCCCGTCTTCTACCTCGACGTACGCCCGGCCATGACTCCCCAGGGTGCAGCCGAGCGAATCATCCGATGGAGCACCGATGTCTGGTGGAAGGCGATTGGTGGCGACAAGCGGGAGCAGGATCCTCAGCCTTGGTTCCGCGGCTCTTCCTAACTCTATTTTTGGCGCATGGGTCATAACGGATGCAGAATTTGCCTGGGAACGTTTCTGGCGTATTGCATTCTCCTCTCTGGATTTCACGGATGGGTTGTATTTCTATAATAATGATTGCATGTCACTTGTATGAGCTGCGGAGGAAAAGTCACAACACCTTTTGTATTATACAGCATTGCTGGGACAAGGCTAGCCTAGTTTAAGGTAGTAGCCAAGTTGTTCACCTCGTCAATAAGAGCCTGGTCCTCGCCAGCTGCGTTCTTGACCACCTTTCCCAACTGGTGTTCCACAGTCTGGCCGGGGACATCCGACACAGCACCCTGCGCCTGCTGGATGCGGGCGATCTGGAATTGGAGGAAGAACTTGGGAACCTTGACGTCGAGAGCACCGCCGACAGATCTTACGCCGGCCTCGGTCGCGAGGTAGACATTGAGCTCGTTCTGAAACAGTTCCAAGTCATTGTCCGCCAGAGGAGAGGTGGTGGCGAAGCGGTCAAGAGAGAAGGCCAGGGGAGTCTGGCCAGACTCGGCAAAGTTGATGGACGAAAACGTGACGCCGCCGGAGCTGACGTCTGGGACGCCCTCGATGGTTGTCTGCGAGGTGTCGCATGTGACAGTGCTGGCCAGCGACGTGGCCAGCGAGGACACTTCTTCGGGGAGGGCCTCGGAGCCGATGACGAAGCAGGGGTTCTGGCGCTTAGATAGGTGAGGTGCTGCGAGTTGTGAGTTGGCATTGCATGTCTTGTTATTGTGGGTTGTGGGAGCGAAGACGTACCTGCAAAAGCGCTGCTCGCAAACACAACAAGAGATGAGAAATGCATCCTAACGAGTGGAAGAAGGTTAAGATAAAAGATAAAGACTGAATGAAACTCAAGAAACAAAAGTTCGCCAGGAACCCAAAGAATATACAAACAAGAAGCGTGATGATCTACTGTTTGGTCCTCTCTTGCGGCAAGGGATCGTCGACTACTTATACGCAGTGGTTCAACTCGGCTACCATCATTAAGCATGAACCCGATCTATAATTTCAGGTCAACACCAAAGTTTGAGACCGAGCCTAGAAGCTCGAGGATAGCTTCATCCCATCTAGCTTGATGTCATCTGACCGGGTTCGTCTCATGTCCAGCTTTGACGAAGCTCCCTGCGACATAGGCTGTTCCAGGGGGCCACACCAGAGGGTTTCAAGGATGCCCAGCCTCGCTGCTACTGGACGGGCCAAGAACCGATTGCGGTTGCTTAGCTAACAATCTAGAACAATTCCACTCCCAGCCAGGGAATTCCCGCTCTGTTTTGATGGCGAGCTCCGAGGTTTCTGTCAGACAGCTGCTTCAGGCGGCTGGTCTACTTTCCGGATCGGGCAACCAATCTGTAACAAAGGAGTCGCAGATCTGAGCGGCAATTGAGACGTCGGTTAACCAGGGTTGGCACTCGACTTTTCGTCCAAGGAGGATCCCTGCAACCCAGATCCAAAGCTGCAGCTAGTTTTCTCTTCATGAAGCCAATCTTTTTGTTGTTTTCTCTGTGTTTTACATCTACACTTCAAGCACATGCACTTGGCAGCTGGTTCTGCCTTCAGTGAGAACCCCCACCGGATCAACGTAGCTCCCGCTCGGCCAATCAGAGCCCACGCATCTCTTTACTGGTCCCTGTACTTTTTTTTTTCCTGAGCAACGCCAGTTGCAGGGGGAAAGGAAATTCAAGTTCCAGTCCCTTTTTCTCCATCAACTTTCACGGCGCCTCTGCAGGTCGCACAACCTGCCCGACGACAACGCCGCCCCTTCGCCATGTCCGCTGAGGCTGCTGACTCCTCAAGCGACTTCACCCGGCTTCACATCAGCCCTCTCGACCCTGAACTGCTCAAGATTGTTCTTTCTGCGTCTGTCGCCCCCAAGGCGCGCAACATCTCTTACCACACGATCGAGACCTTTCCCGAGCGCCGATACGGCTTTGTCGAGCTGCCCAGCATGGACGCCGAGAAGCTCAAAAAGAAGCTCAATGGCGCCGTGCTCAAGGGCACCAAGCTACGGGTGGAGAAGGCCCGGCCAGAGGAGAGGGTCGAGCCCACCGGTGAGCTCGACAAGGAGGATGAGCTGAAGGAAAAGAAGAAGAAAAAGAAGTCCAAGGACTCGGCCGAGAGCTCGAGGAAGCGG
>JAAGWO010000758.1:0-53068 GCA_013266205.1 Fusarium decemcellulare
CTCTCAGCGCTCTCAGCAGCCTGGGACTGCTCCTGAACTGGCCCAGGAGCCCATCAGCGTCCATGCCATCCTAGCGATTTCTTGGTGACCTCAAGTGGGGCTCTTCTGTGCGGATTTCGTCTGCAGCCGGGAGGGGGCAAGGGGTCTGCATGCATGGTGGGGCTCGGCCGCGGACGGTGGAGAATGTCAGGGGTGCCAAGTACCTGCAAAGACACAGCCGGTTACCAGCTGGGGAGAGAGGTACCTATCTAGGTACCTACACCTGCCCGCCCGCGTCCCGAGTGCCACACCCTCCAGCTTGACCCGCATGGTCAGTGCGCATCGGGCGCCATCCATGGATGCATCCCTGGAGGGTTAGAGGCAAAGACTGCGGGTCAGCCGCTGATTCTCTCGAGATATCGACTCCATATGGCTGAAGGACAACCCCCGGTCTGTCTCAATGCTTAATAGCAGAGCCACCCCTCCCTGGCAGAGGTGATGCGGAACACGCCCTCGATCTGCTCTGTCCGTTGTGGTTGGTTTTTTGTTGTTGTTGTTTTCTGTTGGTGGTTCGCCCAAAGACTATCGTCCCCCAAAAGAGCCTCCTCCGTCGCCTAAATGGGGGCACCTTTGCCCAGCGAACGCACGCCCCCTCTGGTTGTAAACACCTTGGCACCCGAGATGCAACACTGCGACAGATCCGGGGTGAGGTGGCCTGGTGTTTCTCAGGGCGGGACGAGTCGCCACTGCCATCAGCCACTGAGCTCTCACGGCAACCCCCGGCCGAGATATCGAGATGAGGAAACGGTTCTAGGTCAAGTCTGCGAGGGTCGGTGTGAGTTGAGGGGTTTCAGTGTCATTGGAGCCCTACCTGAAAGCTCCATCCCTGGTCCACGTTCGCACACCTTTTCGATGGGCGCTGCACCCTTGCAGTTGAAGAACGCCTTGAGAACAACTCTTACATGTGTGCGTCAGGGCACAACCACATCACACACATAACGGCTGAGCACAGCTGCCTATCTATTCCACCAAGCACTCGGGTGTTGCGTTGCTGTCGCGGTGGAATTACATATCCCAGCTGTATACTACGTTGCCTTGCGGGAACTTGAGCCTCATTTACACAGTTGGGCATGCGATTCGCAACCGATCTCCATGTGCCCGTACCCGCTAGCGGATGCCGAGACAAGCAAGTCTTTACTGGCTGAGCAACATACCCTAGACATTTATCGCTGGGTTGGGGGACTACGCGTAACGCGTGGGTCTCCCTAATGTTTCCCCTTTTGCGTCATAGCCTTAAACTTCACTGGATACGCTCGATCTATCATGTTCTGCTGGCTATGTGTAGCCGCAAGCTTCTAATAATAAGCTTAGATGTCGACGGGTAAGGCGCCATGTTGTTAAGAAGCGTCAAAAGACAACCCATCAATGCATTCAATCACCATATATTTGGTGGAGGGGTGGCCATCCGAACATCCTCGACGTACGAACCCTTACCATATTGACTGGGGTGGTCAACACATCTGCGGGCACACATTACGCCTCGTTACAAAGATCGAATTGCTTGCATGTTAACCAGCCAAGCCACCACCGAGGACCATGTGTTATCCAACCAGGTTGTGATAGGGTGGTTACAAAGCCCTTGACCAGCTCATTCTGTACGACATCTGTGCGCCGTCTGACGAGAGCTGACTGGTGCCACATTTCCTCGTCGGCGACAGCAGGAAAACTGAAATATCGTCACGGTCTTCTGCTCCAACGATCGCAGGGCGGACTGGAGAGAAATTTCAAAGACGTACAAAACAACGCCGCCGTGAGGAGGCCTAGATGCTGGTTGGTTGGTCGGCATCCTCTAGAATGTCAGATGCTCAGGGTAGATAAGTCCGGACTAAGTTGGACATGCACGACTCAAGATGGTTGCTTGGAGTAACAAGCGGAGAGAACTACTGACTCAGGCCAACAACCAATCCGGAGAAGCAGGTGTCCATGAACTTGAGCAGAGGGCTGGCCGAATTAACTATTCTCCGACCAATAATCCTGGAGCTTAAACTAGCCAGCTCACCGAGCGATCAGGACGGGTGAACAAGCATGCGCTGTCGGTCGAGGCCGGCATAACTCCTGGCATGCCGCCAGCTGCGCAGTGGTGGGTCAGACTGTGACCGGCTGGTCATCTCGAGAGAAACAACAGGTCACCCAGGCAGAGGGGAAGACCTCCCGCGAAGCATATGCTTAACTGGATATGATGCTGATTGCGATAGGTAGAGACGCACCGGATGGCCAGACAGAATACGTACCCGTCCCGGCACATCAGGATCATACAGCCGTGAGAGTTAGCAGCGATGGAGTGTTCGTAAATGATAGCCTTCATCTGTCCGTAGATGCCAATAAGCAGACATTTCGAAAAATCACAATGTTTTCTGTGTCCAGCCTTTAGTGTTGAGAGTGCATCATTTGTTCCCTGTTATACCCGGACATCAACAGACCAGCCGGCTCGTGGGTTAGGGGTCTTTTATCATTTCACCAGCAAACGTCAGTCAACAGCGGTACCTGCGTGCGGGTATTTCCCCAGGGTTCCCCCGACGTATTCGTTTCCGTATCCCGCATTGACGCATCACAACTCTCTCGTTCGATCTTCGGGAACTTTTTCTCTCAAACGACGTTGATCTGCTTTGTCTTTCGATATGATTTGATCGGCCGTTAGCGAAGCCTTATATCCCGGATGGGTCCCTTTCACATGCCGGGTTGAGTTGGTGCCAAGATGGTTTCTGACTGAGCGTTCAACCACCCTGGAGTTGGAGGTTAATCCCGGGTCCACTGATGTCCACCGCTCGCTGTGACGCGCAGCAAGGAATGGAAACTTGCGGTGCCAGTCAGTGCTGGGTGACTGTTGATAGCATCTAGGAGCTTGGAGCTTGGAGCTACGAGGCAGATCACCACTATGGCCCAATCTGTTCGCCATGACGTGTAGAAATAGCACGATCTGTTGTTATACTCAACCGCCGTGAAAGCGCGGATACCCGGCAGCTGGAAAGGTAAGCTGCTGCTGTATGTTGCGGTGTAGAGATAGACGCATCTCGTTAAGGCTGAAATAGCCAACCCGGACTCGAATGTCGTTCGATCTCTCGTTCTCGGGATGCTGGGGAACAACCCCCAAAAGTGGAACATGAAGTCAAGGCGTTGACCCCCATTGGCTGACAAACTCTCGGGCCCTGCGCCAACCGAGAGAGCAGTAAACGTTTCTGCTGAACCCTTGTTATTCCTTTCCATTTCCCAGCCGCGGAGCCTGTCGAAAACCCACTGAAAGCGGCGGCGGGAGCCACTGAAACCCAGCGGCTGGGTTTTCCGTACAGCATCTGGAACGAGGCTTCCGGGCCCCATCGGAGCCGTAGCGCTGCCCATCATGCGATTCTGCTCCAAAGACAGCCGTTTCTTATACGGCACCGGCACTTGGCCCATCTCATCTCATTCATCACCCCCGACGCAACCACAGACCAACGCGGAATTCGCCAATAGGAATGTTTGAGTTTGTGTATTCGCATTTATCAGAGTTGTCGAGCTTTGCTCTCTGTTGGGCTTGTCGTGTCTGCCGTGGGAGCAATGGCTGGCTTTGGCGGTAACAGCTCTTGTTGAACAACACACAGCTCTCGTCCATCATCGTCATCAGATCTCAATTCAGGAGCTTCCACTTCCGAGCTTTCCAATTGGCCCAATGGAGCTCTCAGGGCCCTTTCCCAACCCACACCTCCTCTGGGCACCCCTGACAGGACATCCGCCCCGCGCCGCGAGCCGCCGACGACAGGGCCAGCATCGGACAATGCCAATTACCTTTCGGGCATGATGAATTTATTGATAAAAGAAGGGAGCGCCTTCCTACGGAAACGCCCGAATTCTTGATATCTAGTTATCGTCGGGGGCTCGTGGTTGTTTCTGTCCTGTGTTTTCACCTTTCTTGAGCTGTGTTACTAGGCAATATACTCGGCTGTTCACTTACACCGTTTTTCAACGCCCTCCTCAAACTACAACATACGTACCCAGGAAGCTTGTCATACCTGACCCTCCCCGCCCATCATGGACGTCGTCCTCGAGGTCGTCGATACCTTCATCGCCGACTACGCCTATGCCTACTTTTACCCTAGACGCCCTGCCCCCTATGACTTCCCGGCCGCCTCCAACTCGACCTCGACCTCGACCTCAACCGACTCATCTGCCCAGGCCTTCTCTACATGGACTTACACGCCGGCCACCAAGTTCATTACGCTCGAGCCCCCCGAGGCTGCATACTTGAGCGCTTGGGATCGCGACAACCCTCTTCGCCAGGCGCTGACTCTGTATCTCATCACATGGTGCGTATACCCGAGGGACTGAACATGACACGACGTCTCATCTAACACGCTCTGATAGGATCTTTGGATTGGCCGTCTATTTCATCGTCGCCACCCTTTCATACATCTTCATCTTCGACAAGCGCACCTTCAATCACCCCCGCTTCATTAAGAACCAGGTCCGTCTGGAGATGATCCAGGCCAACAAGGCCATGCCCGTCATGGCTCTCATCACCGCGCCCCTGTTTCTCCTCGAAGTCCGCGGCTACGGAAAGCTCTACGACACCACTGAAGAGGGGCCTGGCATTTGGTACGACTTCTGCCAGTTCCCTCTCTTCCTCCTCTTCACCGACTTCTGCATCTACTGGGCTCATCGCTGGCTTCACCTCCCCATGGTCTACAAGTACCTCCACAAGCCTCACCACAAGTGGATTATGCCCACTCCGTTTGCCAGCCACGCCTTCCACCCTCTCGATGGCTTTACCCAATCGCTGCCCTACCATATCTTTCCGTTCATCTTCCCTCTGCAGAAGATGGCCTACGTCGCTCTGTTCGTCTTTGTAAACCTCTGGTCCGTCATGATCCACGACGGCGAGTACCTCACCAACAACCCCGTCATCAACGGCGCTGCGTGCCACTCACTCCACCACTCCCGCTTCGAGGTCAACTATGGCCAGTTCTTTACCGCATTCGACCGCATGGGTGGTACATACCGCATGCCCGAGCAGTGGATGTTTGAGCGCGACATGAAGATGTCCGAAAATCAGTGGAAGAAGGAGGTTCAGAAGGTAGACGAGCTCATCGAGGAGATTGAGGGTGACGATATCCGTACCTATGGCCCACCCGACACCAAGAAGACCCAATAAATGGTTCATTGCGTGGGCCCTTGCTGTCCCCGGCTCCAGATCTGGCTTATGTGAGTTGAGTTGAGATCTGAGATCCGAGGCCAATCTCTACCAAAGAGGCGACTTCTCCCGTCCGCTGGACTCCTTGTCTTACATCGTTGTGGTTATACCATTTCTAGCGACGAAGGCAAAAGGCACTAGGTCGTCGCCGATGACCCTTGTACATAGTTTTTGACCTGTTGATATTGGTCCACATTCATTGTTCACGGCGTTGGGCGGAGGCTACGATTCTTGACGATTAATTGACTGATTTGCATTTTAATACTCAGACCAGAGACAACAAAAAAGCTAGAGACCAAAACCCCGATGCTCGGTTAAGAAAAGTCTGTTCGATGCCGCTGTATAATAAGAATCCCACATATCCATCCAAACTCCTCGCCTCACAGAATTAAAGTCACTGCTCGGCCGTTCAAGAAAACCGCTAACCCCTCTCCTGGACCAGAAAACCATAGGAAGGAAAAGAATAAGAAATCGACAGAGTGTAAGAAAATTGCATCCGGTGTGCCAGCGTATTGTGTGTAGATAGCCGTAATAATGCGAACCGTGGTCGAGCCAAGTCCGGCTTTGAGAAACGGCGGGTTCTAGTTTCGGTAGTAAGAATCAGGCGACTCTTTTGTTTCATTGATGAATCAAGTTTATCCGTCGCGTTGGTGACAACAAAGTCCAGGTCGTAGTCGGGGAGCGATTCAACATGTTTCGCATGGGTTTCGGTTATGCGTCCCTCCACGGCTCATGAGAAGCTCACAAACTTGGGATCCCGCGGCAGTCCATCAGCCCCAATACCGTTGGCCTTGAACCTGTTTTCCATGTACACCTTTCTCGCCTGGTCAAAATTCATCCTCCTCTTCTTCATGATGGAGAGCACCTCTGCCTTAGCCTCATCGTCAAGCCCCGCGCGCGAGTCGCCCGCCTCGACATTGCCTGACAGATCAAATGTGCTGCTGGACAGCCCCGCCTCGATGTCGCTGGCGAAGCTGCTGGGGAGCCGGGAGTAAATGTAGCCTGCGCCGGGGAGCCGGGGGCGCAGTTGCTGGACGTGAGGTAGCCAGTGGGACCGGGTGACGAAGAGGGCGGTCGCGAGGACGAGGAGGAAGACGGAGATGGAGTAGAGAATGTACGACATTATAGCGGGTTGTATTCGGGGCTGATAACGCTCGGTTGCTGATTAAATCAAATAGGTTTTGGAAGAAGAGTGAACCGTGGAATGGGTCGACCAAAGGGACTGATTGGTAGAAACAAGGGGAAGGAGAGGCGTGGAGTTGAGAAAGAAGTATCTATCAAAGTCGCATCATAGGCCCTGTGCTCTTATTCAAGAGCTGGGCCGTCAAGGTCGCAGAGGATCGAAAAATGGCCCTCCGTAGAATGGGTTGCGAGTTTGAACGAGATCAAGTTCGGCCCTCTTTGTCTCAGGAAACGGTAGCTGACGTGACCCATCCCGCAATACCCGTGGCTCCCTCCCCAATCAATTAAAAGCCACGCGTTCCATGCTCTTGAGATTACACAGCCACAGCCACAGTCTTAACCAAGTCCGGAGTCGAACCACCTCGTAGTTACATAATCAACATGATAAGATAACGAACGATCAATACTCCAGTCAGTGATGCTACTTGACTGAAAACCTCGGAATAGCTACTGCATCACTTTGTAAAGAGTACAAAAGAATGACGGAACAACTTTAGGAGCTAATACAAGCCGAGAATCCGTAGGTTCATTCTCCAATGAATGTTTAATGTCAAAGCAAGTAGTTATCCAGGCAAAGTGATGAGTGATGGCCTGAGTGGTCCAGGCTTGAGCCTTGAGCCCCGCTGAACTTAGTTAAGCGAGAGACTCCACTTTTTCAGCGCACACTTTCGCTCGTTCAACAGTTTTGATATATCTCGAGAACAACCTCATCGCCGTCAGTTTCACTCTCCCCGGTCAATTTCCACGACGAACCTCAGTCACAATGTCTACCGCTCAGCAGCTCCCCAACATTTCCTCGGACCTGATCTGGGAGATCGTCCGTGAGTCTACCTCCCGACGAATATGAATATTTGGCTTGCTTGTGGCCTTGTGAAATGCGCTTGGATTGGATATGGGTTTGCTGAAACGTCCATGTGGTTGCGCAGGTGACAACAACTCCTTCTCTGCAAAGAGCAAGAAGAACGGCGGTGTTCAGTTCTCCCGGGACCCCCTTAACCTGACCAACACCACCTCCCGAAAGGTACGGTTGCAAAGTCAATCCCTCTAGAAGCTTGGAGGGGTCTATCAATGATGGATCGTGTGTGCTGACTCTTTCCTAGCACGCTGGTTTCGTCAACGACAAGGTACGACGACAATTATGAGCCATGGCGACACATGAACACGCGAAGCTAAACAATTCGAATCCATAGGCCGTCGGTATCTCCGCCGGTGAGAAGGGCGCTGTCGTCGTCACCAGCAAGAAGGCTCAGCCCAACAAGCCCGCTGAGAACCTTACCAAGACCTCCTACAGCGGCGCTAAGGCCAACCGCAAGTAAGTCACCATACTCAGATACATCTGAGTCATCCTTAGATGGTGCCTCGAAAGAACGCCGCTGAACTCTGTCCTCTTTCTCGCAAATAGGACCTACCAGGCTGTTGCCAACCAGACTGCCAAGAACGGCTACCGTCCTGACCTCCGTTCTGCTGCCGTCGAGCGTGCCTCCGCCGTCAAGCGATCCCACAAGCCCGTCAAGCCCGAGCCCGAGCAGAAGCTGCGCGGCAACAAGGCCAAGAAGGCTGCCGCTGCCGCCGAGGAGAACTAAATTGACGACCAGGAGGGTAGCAATGGATTGTGAATAGAACTAGGAAATGGAGCCAGGAAGGCAAGCTGTATAACTCTCTGATGTAAAAGGGACATTGTCAGAGAGGAAAAGGAGCATCAACCGAGGTCTCTGGGTCATTCACGGCTGGAGTTGGCATTTGAGCTGAAAATGAATGAATATCCGGCCAGCGAGAACGCGGGCAACCCAAAATTCGTGTGTTTCCCGAATGGAAGAGTGCATGTGCTTGAGCTTGTGAGAGGCGATCCGTATGGCAACGCACGTGTCAGCTGCTGAGGCTCACAAAGTCTGTGCAAGGCACCTTGCAGAATGACGCAAGAGACGATATGAGCTTGGTGAAATTCTCAGAGCCCCGAGGCTAGGACTTGTAAAATGGCCTCTGGAGTTGTTTGGCCGATTTCTTAAACCCCCGAGATTAACGTGCAAGTGAGAAGCCGTGTTGGAATCGGTCATGAACCGGCGCCACGAGGTACCGAGGATCATGCCAAGTCTCAGCCGCCGAGGATGCGATGACGGCAAACAAAAGACGTCACCTCCCGGATGAGTCCGGAGCCAGAGGGCGGCCCGATGAGGCCAAATTTCGGAATCCAGTCTATGAACCAGCACGAATATAGCCGTAAGTCGGAATCTCCAGTCTTCAAGCCTGAGCGCACATCAAGTTCCTGGCGTTGACCGAGGTGCGCGATATGGTTGGTACGGTGATACGCAAACATCCACTGAAACAATCGACCTTGTTCCGTTCCCGATGCGATGGACCACAGTTGAAGTAAATCAAAGTCCGGATGCCGGAGACTATCGTCTGTTTTGTACTGAGGAGAACTGGGCATGTACCAGTACCAGCGCCAGCATTTGTCTTGGATTGTCCCCCAGTCTCAGATCGTTCGGTTGTCTGAGTCCAAGGTGAGCCACCCAACCACCAAGCGCCAGCCAGATTTCCGTCTTTGGTCGTTGGGAGGGAAACAGGCCTTTTATTGGCCTCACCTTGGCCTGGGTTATCTTTACTGTAGCCAGGTTGATTAGTCCCTGCAGCCGGGCAGCAGCCACAACCTGTAAAACAAATGAGAAGAGCAATAAAAAGCGCGTGAGACTTACCCTATGGAATTACATACCTACTTGACCTGAGCGACTTTGTTTCAGCCCGCTCCCTCTAGAGGCTCGTTTTAGCTCTAGCTCTGGTCTCCTCTCCGGAGTTGGCTCGGGGTAAACACCGACTTAGTCGGGGTCGACACGGCCGGGGCCGGTCAGCCGTCCTCGTGTGACTGAGCTGATGGGTCTGGCAGGAGATGGGAGCTCTTTGCTTAGGAACCAGCAAATAGGATTGTAAACGATACATAGCGCAATGCTTGTTGGGAGCGTTGGGAGCTTTGGCCCCTGGGCAACCCTTCCCCGCGGCCCGTGTTGTGGGAGTGGGAGGGGAGGGAGACTGATGCGATACAAGCCCTGGTTTGAGAGAGGGGCGCAGGTCCTCGTCGCAGCCTCCTGCTAGGTCTGTATGTACTGGTGATCGTAAGGTAATTGAAACGGGCGACCGGGAATTATGGTCAATGAGAGAGGTGGCTAGAGCACCGTGCTTCCATGTCTCCATAGATGCCCAGGAGGAGGCAGTTATATGCGTTCAGGGAAGCCAGTTGAAAGCCCTTTTGGGCGGGCGCCAGTTTTTGCGCGAGGCTTTTGCGCCAGGTCACTCACAACTGGAGCGGATCGCCAGTGAGTGGGCGGTCGAGAGGGGAGGAGACGGGGAGGGACCCGCGCTCAGGCTGTTTGCAGCCTTCTGGCTGGTCTGGCTGGATGGATAGATGGATCAAAGTCCATGATGGTGGAGGCTATCATGAACATTTCCCCCTCCCCGCCTCAACCAAGTGAAGGATTTTCACAGAGGCAGTGGGTGTGGTTTAGGATAACGTACTCGAGTATGGAACTGGTGATGGCTGCCAGCAATCAAACTGGCGAAAGAGAGCCAAGATGATGATGCCGCGCTCTTGGTTCGCCCGCTCGATAGGTCTGATACTGGGCTTGTGGATGATGCCCCTCATTGCTGCACCCTTGCTAGCGGGAGAGAGGAAGAAGCCCCTCCTTCGCGTCGAGGGGCCCCCACCAGAGCTTCTGGCTTCCCCGCTCGTCTCTGGGCTGTAGCACATGTGTGCGCGGTGTGGAGGTGATGTTGCAAGGTGTGAAGTGAGGTGATGATGGTCCCGGACATGTAAAAAGCCATCTCTGCAAGGTCCCCGACCAGATCGGATGAGGCAAGATTCGAAGCCGTGGCGGTACGTACTGGGACCTTGAGAAGCCCCAAAGGTACCTACGAATGGTAGGGACACGGCTCCGTTTCGCCCGCCTCGCCGTGCTTGCCGCATGCTCCCCCGGCCATGGCTTTCATGCCGTCGTCGCATTCACCTCTTCATCTCGCTCCTCCCACCTCTGAACCCAAAATCTTTCCTTTTCTTCTCCTCCTGCTCCTCTTCATCCTCGTCCTTCTTCTTCCATCTCCAAACCCTCCTCCACTTGCTCTTTCACCAGCTGTTGGCCTCTGAGCTCCCCCCGGCTTGCTCTCTTCATCCTTTTATCTCTATACTTTACTACCTTCTCAAACTCAGTCAAGATGGTCAAGGCTGGTACGTACGAGCTTGGATTCATTCCCTCGAACCCCGCCTCCCCCCTTGAAGCCTTTTTCTCTGAACATGGCCTCGCGTCTCAAAAACCTCGCATAACAAAACATTGACATCTTCTTTAGTTGTTGCTGGCGCTTCTGGTGGCATTGGCCAGGTATGTACACGCACATTTCGTTGCTCATTGTTCAAGAGCCAGTGCCGGTTGGCGTACTAACTTCATCCCAGCCTCTTTCTCTGCTCCTCAAGACCTCTCCCCACGTCGACGAGCTTGCTCTCTACGATGTTGTCAACACCCCCGGCGTTGCCACCGACCTCTCCCACATCTCTTCCCGCGCCGTAAGTCGACCCCGGATTTTCCCCAGCAGGGGGCATTTCCCTTCCTCCGAGTCGCACTAGTTTTGCTCACTTCTTCTGCAGAAGACCACTGGCTACCTCCCTGCCAACGACGGCGCTAAGGCTGCCTTCAAGGACGCTGACATTATTGTCATCCCCGCTGGCATTCCCCGTATGTGAACGAAACCCTTACCCCGGATGTCCGCCGCTCGTCCCCCGGGCGTCCGACCCCGGAGCACCTCCCCCAGTTTTAGCTTGACTGACCATTTCCCCCGCACAGGAAAGCCTGGTATGACTCGTGACGATCTCTTCAACATCAATGCTGGCATTGTGAAGGGCCTGATTGAGGTGGCCGCTGAGGTCGCTCCCAAGGCCTTCATTCTCGTCATCTCCAACCCTGTCAACTCCACCGTCCCCATCTCAGCCGAGGTTCTCAAGGCAAAGAACGTCTTCAACCCCCAGCGCCTCTTCGGCGTCACCACCCTCGACATTGTCCGTGCCGAGACTTTCGTCGCTGAGATTGTTGGCGAGGCCGAGCCCCAGAAGCTGACCATCCCCGTCATTGGTGGTCACTCTGGCGAGACCATTGTGCCTCTCTTCAGCAAGGCCTCGCCTTCTGTTTCTATCCCCGACGACAAGTACGACGCCCTCGTGAACCGTGTCCAGTTCGGTGGTGACGAGGTTGTCAAGGCCAAGGATGGTGCTGGTTCCGCTACTTTGTCCATGGCCTACGCTGGTTTCCGGTAAGTTGTTGCGCCTTGACTCTGAGTCCTCAGGCTACTGACTTGGCCATAGCTTCGCTGAGAAGGTCCTCCGTGCTGTTAAGGGCGAGAAGGGCCTCGTAGAGCCCAGCTATGTCTACCTTCCCGGCGTTCCCGGCGGCGAGGCGATCGCCAAGGAGACTGGTGCCGACTTCTTCTCCGTCCCCGTTGAGCTTGGCGTAAGTAAAACTGATGTGTTTTAAAGATGCGAAATTGGCTAACTGTACATAGCCCAACGGTGTTGAGAAGGCTATTAACCCTCTGGAGGGCATTACCGAGAAGGAGAAGGCCCTGCTGGCCAAGTGCATTGAGGGTCTCAAGGGCAACATTACCAAGGGCGTCAGCTTTGTCCACAACCCTCCCCAAAAGTGAATATCCCTGTCAAACACCTTTTCAAATACCCAGTAAGCGGCCTCCTCAGGAGGCAAGGATACTCCCGAGGAGGCCCATAGCTATGGCGCTAGGACATAGTAAATATGAATCATGACCACAGTTGCTGATTCTATGGCTTTCTCTTACAGGCTGTGAAATGTCCTGGCGTTCATCCACGCCCGATCTCTTTATACCCCGGTCTCTCGGTCCCGGGGCTGCAGGTATGGAAGGAGTTCTGGTCAAGGCTTGGTCAAACCCCGGGGGACGGTTGGTTCTTTTGCGTCCATGGCAGGCAATAGTCGGAACCTGGCGTGCTGGGGCTGGGCTTGGAATAAGGGTATCGTAGCATTATACCTAGGCAGACAGCTCTCCTAGGGCTTATTGGGAATAGTCTTGATTTGAAACACGGCTCCCGGCAACTCGTTGATCTCGGCTTGAACCGTAGTGTTGATGCCCAGGGCTGCCAAGGCACCTCGGACAATACCGCAGGGGAACCATAAAAACTGGGAGATATGCATGTTAGAGCCGAGGAAGGTGACAGCAAAGTCGCGGAAGAGGTCGGGAACATACTGGTTGAGCACGGACGATGGCTTGGCCGCCTGCCTCCGTGCTCATGCGTGAGAAAGGCCGGAAAACATTATCTGTCAAGACGTATACACCCTGTTGGTAATGCATGAGCAAGATATCTCTCAACATGGTGGCGTCGCAAAGCTTACCCTGTGATTGGTCTTCAGGTTGTCAATATTTTTGCCGAATACCAAAGTCCAGAGGTCTTTGCAGAGAAACTTGATAACATCAAGGGTATCGTTGAATCGTGGCCGGTCTCTCGAGAATCTGTCCACTCCAACATAAGCCATGACGCCACACCATGCCGCCTTCAATAAGTCACTCGTACCTCTCCACGAGTCCCTGTCCGACCCTGTAGCCCAGCATCTCCAGGCGATAATGCACCGCATCTAGATCCTCTTCCTCATCCTTTCTCGTCGCGGTGCCGGAGACCACACCTGCGGCATTGGAGCTCACGGCGTGACTCGTGGAAGCGACATCTGCGGGCGCGCCGGTAAGTTCTGAAAGAGCAGTATCTCGTTCGTGGGTGACGCGGTATGCGAGTGGGACGAGCTCGATGAGGAGGAAGTCTAAGCAAGAGGAGCTGAGGAAGTTGGCAGATGGATCGCTCGAGTTGAAAGGAGGCATGACAGGCTCGAAAGACATGGTAGGCAAGCTGATCGGTTCTTTTGCGAGCGCAAAATGTTACAGAGGGAGATCGCAGGCGTGGGTTTGATGAGTGGAATTCCGTAATGCTTTGCTCTGTCGTGGATGTATGTGCTGGAATAGATTGGCTTCAGCTCCGAGCTACCTACTGCGCGAGCTCACCGAATGGAGGGACTGGGGAAGATGCAGGCAAGGGGTCATGGCGTTGTTGCACGTGCTGATAAGCATTCGCGCAAGCTTATCACGAAACCAGGGTCTTGGCAAACGCGGGGCTTAGTTACTACCTGCGGAGTCGACCTTCTTCTGGAGTGAGTGATACTATTACTTCACAGCCCTTCAATGGATCTAAAAGTACCGGTCAGGTTGAATTGAACAGCTTGGCTTGAAAAGATCGACATAAATTGAAGCGAATGCGTATTGAATTAAAAGTTACATAAATCACAAACACTGTGCTGTGCTTGCTGGTTAGCTTGAAGTAAATGGGACTTGAAGGGATGGACGTAATGGTCGAGGCCAGCTGGGCCAAGGTGAGAGAGGTCGAGGTTGAAGTGGCTAAGGAAGAGAGGAATTTATCTTCTTCATTCTGGCCACCTGTAATGTGTGTACTTTTGATAGAGTTGGTTGAGGCAGGAAGTCCTTGTGTTATGTGTGATGTAGTAGTGAATATGCTGTATTGAGTTTTTCGAGATTTTGGGCTTGGATGTCATGAGTTTTTTCCTTTTAATTTTTTTTGACACAACTTCTTCCTGGGTTACCTTGATCCTTATTTCTTGGCGACATCAAGTATTCACAAATAAATGACAAACACAGTTAGTTTCAACACGTTGAGTTCCTCGAAGTGGGGGGAGAAGAGGGGATAGATACTTGTTCAATTATTTATTTCCCCTCAATATCCCGGGATTCACCTTGATTTATGCGGTCTTTGGACATGGATGTTAAAGGGCAAGAACGGCATCACGACTAAGCATCCACTGCGCACCGTGTCCCGTAGGGGTTTCATACTAACGCCTTCTTTCATCAAAGTTCTCTCTGAACGCGGGCGAGGCCATGCTATCCCATCTCTCTATTCGCCATTGCTATGCCTTTTAGGACCTATCCCTAATCCCGAACCAACTTCCCCGAGAAGATGGAATCGTTGATCATTGTAGAATTGTGGTAGTCCCTTTGGTTCCCAGATACTCCGTTACACCTCGCGTAAAAATGACCATGATAGCAAATGCCCGTAAAGATAAGCCACCTCGACCGTCGGCGACAGGGGAATCATTTTCCGTCTCCTCCAACGCCGGACCAGAACAGGCAAGGAAATATCATCAACCAACACCCTTAAATGCCAGGCAGTCGGAGAGCTGCCGGCCTCAAATCATTCCAACTTCCTTCACTGTTGCGTTGTCTCTAAGAAGTCTTACGTCTTCGCTGTCTTGACTTTTTCTGTCGTCGGGGCTGGGCTTCTCCCTATAGATACCCAAATCCATTCGGAGAAAGCGGCGAGTTATTTGGACGAGGCAGGTTGTCATTGGACCCATAATAACCGTTTGCGGTATTTTGCCGCTTAGGCGGCGGCTGAGAAGGCGGTTCATCGTCGTCATCGTCTGAGAGGGTCAAATCAATAATGGCCGCGATCGGGCGCTTGGCACTGGTTGATGCTATTCCCCGAGGCCCAATAGAGGAGCCATCCCGACCAGCTGTTACAGGCGTTCCAATACTGGGTGTAGCATTCTTGGGTGTTTCCAGACGGCGATGGCCGATAGGGTTGACCTCTGAAATCAACACGTCGTCGTCATCATCATCATCGTCGTCGTGGTAGGTCGAGTTTCCGTTCATTTGGCCATGACTTCCGTCATCGGCGTTTTTGATGTGCCAATCTCCGTTGGGCTCAATAGTGACTGTCTCCAGACTTTTCGAAGTCCTCGTAAGAATATCTCTTACGTACCTGTATAGCGTCTTAGCAAATCCACTGAGACAGTCGTTTGAGCGGATCAAAACTTACTCGTCCACTGCCAATTGATCGAAGGGTGCCGACTTGTAGCAGATTGGGCATTGCCATTGTGGACCTTGTTCCTGAAGCTGCAGATACGACGTCGCATCAAAACATTGGATGTGAGTGCAACTCAGCCCTCGACATGGAAGATTCAATCGCATGTAGGACAGAGGACACTTGAGAGACAAGACCTGAGACGTTGCTACCACATCAGGGTCTTGTGCTTTGGCGTTGACTACAAGTATGGAATGTCAGACGTGGTGCACCTTGTCCATTTAGATCTGATACTCACGCTCTTGCTTCACGGAAGAAATTGGTATCCTCTTGCCGGTAGAAATCCGGCCTACGAGCTCGTCAACTGAAGTCACCTTGCAAAGGTTGAGCAACAGGTAGAATTTCTGTGTCGTGTTAGTTTTCTGGCTTATGAAGCAACTAAAACATGCGTCAAGATTGACGGGGAATCCTGACTTGGCGGCCACCTGCCTTGTTCGTCAACGCATACGTGAAATCGACGCTGTTGCTGTAATGAGATCGAAGGCGCAGCGCTTTGGTGATGTCAACCGGTCTGGTAGAGCCGGGTTTATTCTTCAACCCGCGCAGGTTTGCCTTGATATCACCACCGTTGACCTTAAGCTCAGACTGGTGAGGGAATGCGACATCCTGAATGCCGGCAGAGTCGCCGGCGCAGAAGACCATCACCCTGTACGACGAGTCGTTAACACACTTCTCTAGGGCAGGGTGCTCGTTAAGCTTGATGGGAAAGTTGATGGTGTTGCGATGTGCCGACATAACTAGGGAGAGAGATTAGTCGTGCGAGCCTTGTCAAACTGAACGATAGCACGAGCGCATGTATGACCTACCATCGCAAGTTTGTACTTCACCAATGGGCGCCTCGACTTGGTAGAACGGACTCGGCTTGAAACTGAGCGTCACGGATTGCGATCCGCTAAACCCGGTCCCAGAGCGATGTCCGTTAGACAAACTACTATGGGTGCTGGAAAAGGACATATTTTGCATCGAGTACGGCGCAGAGTGGCCATGGGCGTGTGCATGGGAGAGATGTGCTCGAGCGGGTGAGGCGCCGCCGGGCGCATTCGATATGGTGTTGTGCACGCTTTGGCGAATCTGCTGGAAGCGCACAGGATCGTTGGCATTAACAGCTTCCTGGATGACTGGACGCCAGGGCGGCATGGTTAGTTGTGTTTTGGTTTTACGATGACGAATGTGATGCGGGATGAGAGGGGAAAGACGGTAGAAACGGGCATACAATCGCGACAGTGATGCCGAACGAAGTGAAGAGCTCGTGGTAAGTAGAGATAGGCTGGCCCTAAAACTTACGATTGGCGATGCGTCCTTGCAGCTCGGCCTTTATGCCAGTGCTTTTAACGCCGTTGACCTGGCAAACAGACGAGAGCTGGCGATTCAGAAGGCGATTCACCTGTCGCACAAGCGCGTTCGCTTCAGACCGCGAGACTCCGACTCCTGGTGCTGATGAAGCTGGGTTCGCGGCCGAGGCCGATCCTAGGCCCGAAGTAGATGTCATATTGCCTTAGGTTCTGCTCTTGCCGGTCCGTGTCTTGGTTCGGAAAGAGGTTTGGACGCAAGTGCAGCCAGGTTCAGGCGCGAGGAAAGGCGTGGTGGCGGTCGTGCAGCCGCATCCAAGGCAAGTCCGCAGGCTGGTGTAGCCTGTCGGAAGGAGACACCGAGAGTGAGTGAAGATGAATCGCGAGGAAGAGCGAAAACTGCGCCACAGATGGGAGGAGAAATAAAGTAGCGTGACACGCAACGTGGAAGATGGGTGAGAGGATAACACGCTGTAGCGCAGCCTTGCCTGATAAGAATTTTTCAATAAACAAACAGGCAAAAAAAATGTCTACTTCCTCTACCACCGCGCGATCTCCAGACGTCGTTCTCGCACGTTTGATGTCATGCTCGCCCAGGAATCCTAGGCGCGCCGGTGTCCTGGAATAGAAGGCGGTGGTCTGTGGCAGAGACAGGGGCAGGAGGGAGGGACCCTTTTTTACCTACCTGCTTGTCTAGGACGACGTGATCCAGCCACAGGTGCCCGCCACAGCGAAGTTAGCGCCTTCAGAACTTTTTTCCTTCTCTTATCGCCCGCCAAATCTAAGATAACACCGACTTCCTCATCATTCTTCCACCCAACGGCAGTGGTTCACGTCGGCATCATGGCAAAAAGTTCGCGATCAAGCACGAGAAAGGCCAACAACAGGCGTCTGGTGGCCAACGTCTTCGGCCCCGCTGAGGACGCTCGAGCCGAGCGTCTCTCTGCCAAGTTGCTCGAGTTGGCCAAGCAGCCCAAGCCTGAGTCTTCAGATGTGAACATGAACAGTATGTGAGAAACTTCAGGCCCTGGGTAGCACGATTCTTACTTGTTCATAGCCCAGGAAGACGATGAGGGCACCAACACAAAGGACCCCGTACAGCAGGAGGAGACAAGTGAGTTTGGCTCCCGATCGAGCCCTCGTTGAGTTCTCGTCGCTGACAATTCTTAGTGGAAGTGGATTCTGTGAAGCCTTCAAGTGGACGGATCGAAAAGAGGCGAGTCGACAAGCGGAAGCAGAAAAGTTCCAAGATTGTCTTTCGAAAGTACAGCGATCGGCAAAAGGGAAAAAAGAAGAGGAGCTCTTGATTGGACTGGGGTTCATGTTCTGTGTCCAAACCACATTTCTTTATCGTCGTTTTAGCAGCAAATCTGATGAATCTGAATCTGTGATACCCGAAATCTCTTTTTCCCCTGCCTGCTAACAGCCTTCTGTGGCGCAGCATCACAATTTCTCTAATCCAATCACGACCCATCCCTCTCCCCTACCTCTTTGGTTCATCTTGGCAAGGCTGTCAGCACCTCTCGCGCTCAATACGACACGTCCACTTCTTGCGACTTGCACATTCTAGCAATCCCAGATGGCGCACCATTGACGAATTCCATTCTACATGTCTATTTTTTCTCATGTGTCTTTAGTCACTCTTTATTCATATCCACCTTCTAAATAATGGTAGCCTCCACCAATGGCTCGCTACTGCGAAGCTTGCTGCTCGTCGCAGCCAATGTCTTGATTCCTGTCTCCATCCTCGTCTTCGCGACGGGTTTCTTCCCTTACAAGCCCTTTCTTCCTGGCCTGGCAGAGTTTGAAACCCTAGACTTTGGATCGCCGCCTGATGCGCCGTTTGATCGCTTGATTTTCATGGTTGTTGATGCTCTGAGGAGGTAGTCCACGACCCCCTACCCCTACAATCTTAAAACGGAGTAGGTTAACTTATCTCAGCGACTTTGTATACTCGGATGTGTCGGGTTTCGAATATGTGCAAAGGTAAACAGTGTACCCAGCTTGCTGGACAAGGGCCAATGAATACTTACAGACTGCCAGCCTTATCCAAGATGGCAGCGCAATGCCCTTCACGGCGAATGCCCGCTCGCCCACCGTCACTATGCCGAGGATCAAGTCTATGACCACCGGCTCGATCCCTTCTTTTGTTGATCTTATCTTGAATTTTGACGAGGCCGATACCTCGTCAACACTGGCTTCACAAGACACTTGGCTCGCTCAAATCAAAGCTAAGGAGATGGGCAAACTCCTCATGTACGGCGACGATACTTGGCTCAAGCTGTTCCCGAATACTTTTGATCGCGAGGATGGAACCTCCAGCTTCTTTGTGGCTGTTTGTTGCTCAACAAGATTGGCAATATGACAGCAGTGCTGACCTTGAGCCAGGACTTCACCGAGGTCGATAACAATGTCACAAGGAACATTGCCGGCGAGCTAGAGAACAACGATTGGGGCCTCATGGTCCTCCATTACCTTGGGTTAGACCACATCGGACACAAAGCAGGGCCCAAAAGGTGAGTACCACTTGCAAGTCCTCTAGATTTAGGCTATTCTAACGCCGAGAAGCTTCAACATGGTTCCTAAGCAACGGGAAATGGACGGCATTGTCAGAAATCTTTTTGAAGCCATGGAGTCTAAGCCTCACCTGGATTCAACACTTCTTGTTCTTTGCGGTGACCACGGTATGAACGAAGCTGGAAATCACGGCGCTTCTTCGCCGGGTGAGACATCACCGGCTTTGGTCTTTATGTCTCCGAAACTCAAGACGATCTCTCGGAAACTTCCTGCACCCGCTCAGCCCAAGGATGAGTTTGACTACTACTCCGTGGTTGAGCAGTCAGATTTGGCACCAACCATCGCCGCGCTCTTGGGCTTCCCCGTGTCCAAGAACAATCTCGGAGCCTTCATCCCAGACTTCCTCCCTTTCTGGCCCAAGACCAGCGATAAAATTCAGATCCTGGTCCGAAATGCTCGGCAAATCCTTAATATTGTCACGGCTGCCTTTGGAAGCGATCTTTTTGACGCACAGAGCGGAGCTAATCCGTGTAGTATGGAGCAGACCGAGATAAACGAGCTAGCTTGCCAATGGCAGAATATCAACAAGGAGGCCCATTCCCTTGCTGCTGGTGACAAGCTAGATCAGGAATGGCTAGATACCATGTCACAGTGGCTTCGCCGTGCCCAAGATCTGATGAGCAGTATGGCCTCCAACTATGATATGCCCCGACTGTATATCGGCCAAGGACTTGCTGCTGTTTCCGCCATGGCAGGTGGTTTGGCCGTCATAAAGATCGGGAGTCATCGTCAAGGACCCCTGCTTCCGTTGACCCTACTCGCGTTGTCATATGGAGCTATGATGTTCGCGAGTAGCTATGTCGAGGAAGAACAGCACTTTTGGTACTGGACATCTACCATATGGCTCGTGATACAGGGAGTTCTACATATTCGAAGGCATGCCTATTTGATAACTAAACACTAGCCGCGAAGCATGATACTGACTGAGCATTAGATCCAACAGTTTACCAGACCTTGCCTGGCTATTCGTATCCCTCACAGCCCTGAGAATAACCAGAGGCTGGAACCAAACTGGCCAGAAATTCGCTGGAAACCCGGATATTGTCAAGAGCTACGTCGTTACGCATCCACAGCTCCTCTGGGCAGTTCTCATCTTTGCATACATGATTCTATCATTCCGCTTACTAGCCCGCCTCAAGAGCCTTCCCTCTTTGGTTAGCACATCCATCACGTCGGTTCTTCTCATGTCCGCATTTAGTTTCAAGCTCGACTTCACCAGCGAGGACGCCCCTGAGCTAGTTGTTGGCTTCGCCAAGTCTCTAAACGACCTATTTCAGGGACAATCGTTGCTTTGGAGGGCCCGAACCGCTTTCATTCTTCTTGCCATCTTGTTCTCATATGGAACATATCGCTCGCTCACTGGCGGCCGAAATGGTCAGCTGCAGTCAGGTATTTCCCCTTGACTACGCCATCTCAACTGTCACTAACAAGATAATAGCGTACCTCTTCCACCATCTATATACACTCTTTGGCATGACCCAATCTCGCGCCACAAACATCCCTCTTTTCCTCATCTCTGACATTCTCTTCTATGCCCTCCAGACCACCAACTTCTCCGTCCCGGAGATCACCACCACGATCATTCTTCTCCAGTACACAACCTTCTTTGCCTTTGGCGGCACAAACGCCATCTCCTCTGTCGACCTCTCCAGCGCCTACAACGGCGTCAGTGGCTTCAACATTATTGCCGTCGGTGTTCTTACACTCGTCAGCAACTGGGCGGGCCCTATCTTCTGGACCTCTGCTGCTAATCTTCTCCTACTAAGCAGATACCATGAGGGCCAGCGTGATGCGTTTCGACAGTACTTGGCCCTCCAGACAGTTTTTGTTGCCGCTGCTGTTGCATTTGTCATGGCGGCTTGTACGGCACTCAGAACACACCTTTTCATCTGGACTGTATTCTCCCCCAAGTATCTTTACTGCATGGCTTGGAGTCTTGGGCAACACTTGCTCATCAACGTTGGCTTTGGAGGTCTACTATTTTGGTTGGGCTCGCGCAGGTAGTAGCATGATCCAGCACGCGAGCCCCTTTGGAAATCGGTATGCACAAGTCGTGCAAGACTTCTTTAAAATAGCGACACTGAGAACCTGTACAATTACAAGACACAATAGAAGTCCAAATCCCATCGCCAAAATCAGAGTTCCTCTTCCCATCTAAGCATCCGTATCCCACTTATCACATGCCGAATCATCCAAAGGCCCAGTCGTTACTTCATTACATATTCATCTCAGACGTCCGTCATCTCGACATCGTCACCGTCCGACAGGAGCTCTTCTACTAATGACTCCCTCTCCTCTTTGGGGACGACGGTGCTATCGCTCTCTTCGTCCTCCTCCTTGATGCGAGGCTCTTCGATGACCGTCTTCTCCTCTTCGGGCGACTGCCGATCTACAGTGACTGATGTGCTACGGCTAGAGCGTCGATAGGCAGGCTGTTGTTGCTCGTCCAAGGTGTTGACAATCTTGCCCAGGCTAACATGGATCTTATAGAGGGCATTGCGGCTAGTAGCATCGGACAGCAGGCCATCTTCGACGGCGGCGCTAACCTCTGCATATGCCTCGCGTAGCTTCTCCTCCGTCGATCCGGGAGCAACGTGGAGTTTTCCAAGAAGGGTGGCGATGAGCTTCTTCTCTTCTTCTACAGTCAAGTCAGTACTAGGCGTTTCGGGTACAGGCTTTCTTCAACCACTTACTGGCAATATTGCCGTGCAGCTTCTCCAAAATGTCCATGGCAAAGTCGAGGTGCACGTCACCGTTCACATTCTTCTTGTCAGTATCCAGTAAGTGTGTGGGACTATAGCACTTCCGGGGATCCGTCCAATCCACCAGACAGGCTCCAATAGTAGTCATGCTGACCATATCCTCCTCGACATCCGCATCATCATCCTCCAATCCCTCACGGACGTTGAAGAGGGCATGAATCGCATCGAGCGCGATAGACCGCATGAGGTTCTGGTTTTCAGCTCGTGAGAAGCAGAACACAGGGAGAAAGTAGTTCAGCGCCTGTCGAACAGTTTGGTTTGATGCTGACGAGGGGTCAAAGTAGGCGACAACCAGAGACTTGAGCAGATCCTGGCAAGCCTCCTCGTCGCTGACAACGCGGCCCAGCAAGAGCTTCGAAGCAGCAACAGTAGCAGCCGCTTGGACTTCTGGTGATCTGGCACCCCCCTTGACCGCCTTGATGTAGACCTTCAGTAGGCCGGGGGTGGACGATAGTAGGTCGGCGCCATGCACATTGAGGATGTCCGTCAAAATGTGCAACGCGGTAATCTGGAGCGCCGTATGACCCTTGCTGAAGAAGTGCATGAACAGGCTGAGGTTTTCTTCCGCCAACGACCGATCAAGCAGAGCACAGAGGCCGAGGCACACCAAGCCCCTCTCACGAACAGGTGCCTCATGGCTGCGGACTGCTGGAACGACGAGATTGTTAAGCATTGACACCAGATCAGCATTGTCCTGCAGGTTGCTGACCACGTGGGTGAGCATGCATTGGACAATGTGAAGGCACTTCATGTTGACGACAATCTCCCTAACCGCCTTGTCGCGTGCCTCCTCCTCGCTCAATTCAGGACTACCTCCCCGTTTGCTTCCCCTGGTTGTAGTGCTCCGGCTGCTGACCTCAGATCTGGCTGAGTGAAAGCTGTCCTCGGCATCATCCGCCAAGGGTTCATCGACGATAGTATCGTGAACATCAGCCACAGACTCTAGTACGATGCTGATGAACTCTCGCTCGCCGGCAGCATCTGGAGAGCAGATGCCCTGGAGTGCCTCTACAGCTAGCTTCGTCACCTCGTCCGGCAGTTCGGGGATCGACAGAGCTTGCCGAAGCAAGGTGAACATCTTTCGCCGGCCAACTTCATCAGAGTAGTCAAGGGTAAGTGCAATATGCAACATCTGCTCAACAATAAACTCTTGCTCCACCGTGTCTTCTTCCTCGTCTTCTTCTTCCGCCACCCTCTTGACGGCAGTGACCAGGACGTGGAGATATCGTTCCAGGAAGAAGGCCAGTTTCGTGACCTCTGGAAGTTTCTCCTCCAATAGGGTCAAGTATTTGCCATCGCCTTCGAGACGGCAAAAATCGTTGAAGCTCCTCGCCATGAAGATAGACTCGGCAGAAAGAGTCTCCCAGAAGCTATCGTCAAACTCGACTGTCTCACGGTAATCCGGTCGCCCCTCCCAGAAGCCCTTCATGGCTTCCAGTGCAACGCCATTCTCGACTCCCGTGTTGACAACGTCAATTCGCTCGAGGAGCTCCTGGAGGCCGTCGAAGTTCGGAGGTGATGGCTCCGCGGGGGCACCGTCTTCACGAGGGGGTGCTCCTGCACAGTCCTCGATCCATCGCTCGCGGAACAACCTGCTTGCAGCCTTTCGGACGTTCTCATCTCTATCCCGGATGCCCCATCGTAGAAGTTTCTCACGCATTTTGACTGACAAATGTCGGAAATCACCCAGCGCAGGCAAGAGTCGGGAGTAGACAGCTCTTCGAGTTGCGGCATCTTGATCTCTTGCTCGCTCGAGGAGAACCGACAAGGTTTCAGGCAGGATAGGCAGATTGACGAGGAGAGATCTCCGCACATCGGCATTCGGGTCATTCTGAAGAACCTCCAGTAGCTTCTCGAGCAAGCCCGTGTCCTCTCCGTCGTCACTGTCATCCGAGTTTGTGCAGCCCTCAGCCTGGTTTCCGGCAAGTCGGCCAAGACCCAGCACCGCCTGAGAGCGGACCATGGCCTCCTTGTCGCGGATTCTCTTGAGCAAGCCATGGCGCAGCTTCTGGAAAAGGTCGTCATCTATGGCATCGAGCGAGTTGATAATATGCGATATGAGTTGAGTTGACCTGAACCGGACCACTTTGTCCTTGGCCGTCAAGAGTGGAAGGATTGTCTCCAAGAGCTGAGAGGTAAGCCGTGTACTAGGAGTCTCGGGCATAACACTCGCTTCTTCGTCGATGTCTCCCATAAGCTCATTATCCTTCTCACTCGCATGTCGCAGAAAGAGACCGACAAATCGGATGGATCTTTCTCCTACGCTCTCTGACTTCTTGATGGGCATGATTTTGGTGACACATCTGATGAACTCGCGATTGAAGGCATCCTCGTCGAAGTCGTCAGATTGAGATTGGTTGGGGTTTGTTGGTTCGTAGCAGCAAGGCTCCTGGATCTTTCGCAGGTTCACAACTAGCTTCCGATGGGTCGCCGTGGTTCTCTGCGCATCGCGAAAGACGACGCATATCTTGGTTCGCAGTGGGTTGTCAGGAGTATCAACAATTTCGGGCGCCGATGACCTGCGAGATGCGACCGAGGATCTCGCGGCCGAAGTTCGCGTCGACCGAGCTGATGTTCGTGCGGGCATCTTGGCGGTGGCTGTTAGCTGATCAACAGCTTTAGGGTGCAAAGGATGGAAATATTCGCTGGTTGGGGCAGTTATCTTTGCTTCCCCCCTTTGTGATGATGCTGACCGCTGGCACGCCCAGAGTTGTTTTCGCGTCGCATGTCAACAGTGTACCGTTCGCGGCCTAGCGTCATGGCTTCCCCGCCATCACGTGCAACATGATAAGGACTCCAGAAAAAAAAATCAATGCCTTATCAGTACCTGCAGGTAACTTTTTTTCTAGCAAGTTGGCGATCTTGGTAACGCAACCGTTTTACAGATATTGGCCACTTTACGAGCCAAAACAGCAGAATGGGCGCATCCAAGAACGATCGGAAGCGTCCTCACACCGAAGCCGAAGACACTGATCCTACTTCCTTCGAAGATCGCGACAATGGAGCTGTGCAGTCTTCCAAGAGGGCCCGAGTTGAGGAACGGCGATCGCTCTTTGTTCGCTCGTTACCCCCCGATGCGACGAGCGAAAGTTTGACGGATTTCTTCTCCCAACATTACCCGGTAAAGCATGCCATCGTTGTCGTGGATCAAAAGACCAAGGAATCGAGAGGCTATGGCTTCGTTACTTTCGCCGACGCCGAAGATGCCAGCGAGGCCAAGACCGCATTGAACAACAAGGAGTGGGATGGACGAAGAATCCGCATCGACATCGCTGAGCCCAGGCACCGAAACACGGCAGGCGGCGAGGCACCAGCGAGCAAGTCTCAAAAAGAGGAGTTCCAGAAACCCCCCAAGCTGATCGTTCGCAATCTGCCATGGAGCATCAAGACTTCAGAGCAACTGGGCCACCTCTTTCGAAGTTTCGGCAAGGTTAAATTTGCCGATCTGCCGCAGTCTAAGGGCAAGCTCAAGGGTTTCGGATTCGTTACTATTAGAGGAAAGAAGAATGCGGAGAAAGCTCTTGCAGCTATCAATGGCAAAGAAATCGACGGAAGAACCCTTGCTGTCGACTGGGCTGTTGACAAGTCGACTTGGGAGCAACAGCAACCACAAGAGGAAGATGACAACGAGGAGGATGCCAAGGAGGTGGTCGAAGAGAAAGAAGATGACGAAACATCAGCCGACACCGCCGATGAGAAGGAAGAGGACGGAGGTGTGAAAACCAACCGGGATGACCAACTTGATGCCGACTTGGAAAACTTCATGAAGAATCATATGGAAAACCTCGAGGAGGAAGACGAGGATGAGGATGAGGAAGATGATGAAGGAAAGGAGGACGGGGAAGACCTGAAGAGCAACGTTCCCAAAAGGACAACAGACAACACCGCCACTGTCTTCATCCGCAACCTACCATTTACAACCACGGATGAACAGCTCAAGGGCTTCTTTGACCACTTTGGCAAAGTGAGGTACGCACGCGTTGTTATGGACAAGGTCACCGAGAAGCCCGCTGGTACTGGGTTTGTGTGTTTCTTCGACGTCGACGATGCCAAGAACTGCATCAAGAACGCACCCCGGCCCAACCACCCTGTCGCAGGAGCCAAGAACTCGATCCTACAAGACGAAAGTGCCGATCCTGATGGAAAGTACACTCTTGATGGCCGTCTGCTGCAGGTGGCACAGGCAGTCAACAAAGAGGAGGCCACAAACCTAGCTGACGGCGCCCTCGCAAAGCGCAATCAAAAGGACAAGCGCAGACTGTTCCTCTTGAACGAGGGCTCCATCGACAGAAGCTCGCCTCTCTTCGACCTCTTGGCACCCTCGGAAATCCAGATGCGACAGGCCAGCGCCGCTCAACGCAAGAAGCTCGTTCAGGGCAACCCCAGTCTACACCTAAGCTTGACACGTCTGGCCCTACGCAATATTCCCCGCAACATGGGCTCCAAGGAGCTCAAGGAGCTCGCGCGAAAGGCTATTGTCGAGTTCGCCAAGGACGTCAAGGCTGGTCGGCGGCTGCCGCTGTCCAAGGAGGAGAATGCCAGAGATGGGAAGGACGCCAAAGAGAAGGAACATCAACGAAAGGCCAAGGGCAAGGGCATCATCCGCCAAGCAAAGGTCGTCTTTGAGAGCACACAGGGGCAAAAGATGCAGGAGAAGGATGGCAGCAAGAGTCGTGGCTATGGCTTCGTCGAGTACACGTCACACCACTGGGCGCTGATGGGACTCCGGTACCTGAACGGTCTCCAGCTTGAGAACGACAACGGGAAGAAGCAGAGACTCGTTGTGGAGTTTGCCATTGAAAACGCCCAGGTCGTCCAGAGACGACGGGCCAACGAGGAAAGATCGCGGCAGATGCAGCCAGAGCAGTCCAAGACTACAAATGCTGCAAAGGCGGAGTCGGAGCCTCGGGAGAATACTCGATTCTCAAAAGATAAGGGCAAGACCCGAGGGCGGAAGGGCGGCAAGGCTACAGACGCCGAGACTGTGGAGGATAGTGGGAAGTCTACGAATGCCAAGGATGACATGAAGCAAAAGTTGATTGCACGGAAGAGGCTGATGCGGAAGAAGAAGGCTCAGGTTCGGGGCAAGAAATAAGTGCCAGCATTTGATACCTAAACACTGTGATTTTGGCATTGCACTTAATTATCACCTATAGGGCATGTTTGTTGAAATGAGTACTACTAGGCGTTTACAAGGTTGCTCATATTACAGTGTTCCAGATTGTTCAATAGTGTGAGAGGTTGGCTCCCTTTTCTCCACCTTTTAAATATACATTTTGACCATTCATACAAATCGTTACAACAATCATTGAGCCTGATATCCGAATCAGAAGGCTGTCCCTCGCTCCTTATTTCCAGAACCAGCCCGTCTTAGTCTCGAGACGTCCCTCGGCTTTAATACCAGACCCTTCACCGTCCTGACCTTGGTATTTTTCCCCTTTGGGTTGCTCGTCCTTCTCAGCAGGCCGGACAGTGTAGTGTGTTTGGCTCCCAATCTCGTTTCCTTCCTCGTCAAGCATCTTGACCGTGGTCTTGCTGTGCAGATACCCGAATCGATCCACGTACTCATCCTTAGTCACGACTTGCTTCTCCCCATCTTCAGACTCTGCTGGTTCATGCTTCTTACCAGAGGACGAGGGGGGGGCTTCATTTATGGACTTGACAAAAGAATCCCATGTTGATTGGGCGCTGGAGAAAGATGATTGGATTGAAGAGAACAGGTCGTCAAAGTGGTCAGGTTCACGCCGAGGCCGACGATTCTGTTCCGAGTCCTCAAGCAGGGGGTTGTGGCCATGGAAATCATCATCTTCGGCTTTACGCTCACGGCGTGAGAAGTCACCAAAACCTTCTTCCCGGTCTTGCTCGCCCATGGCAGCTCGCCAAACTGCGGCGGCCCTTCGGTCAAGTTCGCGATGTAACTGGTCCCAGTTATAGTTTGCCGCCGACTTCATAAGCTGGCCAGGTCCGGAATCCTCCAAAAGACCCTGGGAATTCAGCCTGCGCAGCCAAAACCAGGCGGGCTCGCCACTCGGGAACATGGATCGTAGGAGCTTTCGTTGCTCATATCGAGTGGTGATATCAGGTAGTTCTTGGCCATGTGAAACAGCAAGAAGATCCTCAAAGGCATCTTCAAAGGTGAAGATGGAAGCATCCAAGTTCGAAGGAACGTCGCTGGGTCGAGGTTGGGGCATATCACGGAGGGTCAGCGGCGAGTAGGACGAAAGCGCGACAGAGGCCATGCTCCGATCTGAAGGCCAACCAAAGTCAATCTCGAAAGGGCCGAACATGGTGGATCTGGTGGTGGTGGAGTTTGGATCGAGCGGCTGAGACGAAGCTCCAATTGAGGCTGAGGTTGAAGTTGAAGTGGACAACGAGCCCTTGAAGTTCAAGCCTGAGCTTTTGCTACCGGCAGAACTATTCTCGCTTTCGCCGTTGAAAAAACGATCAGAGATGCCGGAGGACGAGCTGTCGTCGCGGCCCATCACGGAGAGCAAGTGGATTAGACAGATAGCTCTGTAGCGCTAGAGTCGATTCAGTTCGTGCTGATTCTAGAAAATGAGCGAGAATGGAACCATGTGACGACCCGACCCATTCTCGATTATGACGGAAGGCCGGGAAACGGGAAAGCCCGGTGGGGTCTCGAGGACGGAAAAGCGGGCAACAACGGACTGCGAGCAGTGGCTTGCGCTTGCCTTGGCACGCGGTCGATAGATTACTCAGCCAGTCATCTGGTAGCATCGTAGGTACGGACAAATCGACGCTGATTCATCTCAGAAGGTATCTCCTAGTAAGCTTGGATGAGACTCTCGCGATGAAGCTATCGCTAGCATATGGGCGCTTGTCTAGCTATTTCCCATGCATTTTATTGTTATCGACATTGCTGACTACTCTCCCCAGGTTGGATATCAGCCTGACCTGGGTGCTTGGACCCTGAGACCCTCTCACGCCACAGCACAGCGCCACGATAACGGTACGTACCGCGTGGTTCTTGGGCGAAGTGGAGTGCTCTGCCACTCGCATGCCTCGGGTTTCTGGCAGCAAATGCGAAATGACAGCATCCAGACGGGGCCCGCCAAGCCCGTGCCAACCGCCAAAAATACAGGGCTACCGTCAAATCATCATGTTCCCGGCCATGACTCCAAAACCCCGTCGCCTGCGCCCTTTACTATAGCAACTTCCTCCGAGATATCGGCATCCGCAGCTGTGCTTCCCTAGCTGCCGCTGCTGCTGCTGCTCTCCGACCGACGACCACCATATCGTCTCTTTCGCCGGCTGCTGGTGGCTGGCCATGTTGTGTGCGACGCAGCTCTCTAGAGGTCACTCGCTGCCCCCATGATACTGCCGATTATTTCACCACGACGCCAATTACGCCCGTCCGTACACGCTCAGCTGTCTTTTTCCTTGTCTCCAGCGACTTGACGCTCCGATCCTCCGACTCTTGTGCCATCCTCTGACCTACTCCTCTGACCTCCTTGCTCGTCAACTTCGACAAACCATCCCTTCTCGCTCGCCGCTCATCCTCCGACCCCGTCTTCCCTCCCGGCACCCGACGATGCCGCAGGCCATCGTGAAGCCGCCATGGCCGTCACTCGAGGCTGGTCTATGGGCGCCGACTACCACCAATGATTCTTCTAACCCTGGTGGTGATAACGGCGATAACCTTCAGAGATGGTCTTCTCTGATCGGCATCGTCACCGCCATCGTGGGTAATATTCTCATTGCTCTGGCACTCAATGTCCAAAGATATGCCCATATTCGGCTTCACAGGCAACGGAGCAGGAATCGGAGAAGGGCCAGAGAGGCTTTGAAGCATGCCCAGACTGGGGATCAAGCTGGCTCCTATGGCACCATTGGAGGAAACGACCATGGCAATGGATATCAAAACGGCCATGGTACCTCGAGTGGCTCAGTGGATCGAGAGAATCATATCGACGATAGCCGCGAAACCGATCCTCTCACAGGGTCCTTTCACTCGGAGGGGTCTGATGACAGCGCCGGTAGCCAGGAAAATGACCAAGATAAGGCAGCGTCGTCGTCATATCTCAAGTCGCCATACTGGTGGCTTGGTCAGGTTCTCATTACGCTCGGCGAGATGGGCAACTTCCTCGCTTATGGATTCGCGCCGGCCTCCATTGTCTCTCCGCTCGGCGTCGTAGCCTTGATATCCAACTGCATCATTGCGCCCGCCATGTTCCACGAACGATTCCGTCAACGCGACTTCTGGGGCGTCGTGATCGCCGTGGCCGGCGTCGTCACTGTGGTTCTGAGCGCGAAGCAAGAGGAGACAAAGCTGAACCCCCATGATGTATGGGATGCTATTACAACAATGGCTTTTGAGATCTACCTAGCCATCACCATCTTACTAATATTGATCCTCATGTGGGCAAGCCCGAGGTACGGGAGACGCACCATCCTTATCGACCTAGGGCTCGTCGGCTTGTTTGGTAAGTGACGTGAGATTCAGAATTGAGTTGGAAGGACTGACGATGAAGGATAGGCGGTTATACTGCCCTCGCGACCAAAGGCGTCTCGTCGATGCTGTCTTCCACGCTCTGGCGCGCCTTTACGACCCCCGTCACCTATGCCCTCATCCTCATCCTTCTCGTCACAGCAGTCATGCAGATCCGTTACGTCAACAAGGCTCTGCAACGTTTCGACTCGACGCAAGTCATTCCGATCCAGTTTGTCATGTTCACCTTGTGCGTGATTGTCGGCAGCGCCGTCCTTTACCGCGACTTCGAGCGAACCAGTGCCGAACAGGCGGCCAAGTTCGTAGGGGGCTGCCTACTTACCTTCTTCGGTGTCTTCCTCATTACTAGTGGCCGCGAGCAGAGCCATGAGGATGACGAGGTTCTGTCGGATGCTGAGGGGGTTGAAGAGACGATTGGCCTCGCTAGCCAGGATGGCAACGCAGCTTCATCGATCCCTGATGGCCAGGATTTCGCTACCCCAAAGTCGCAGTCCCGCCGTTCTAGTTATCTGTCGCCTCTCAGCTATCCTGATGCGCAGAGGGCATTGGCAGCAGCTGTCACGCCTCAGCATGACGGCAGCTCCCCGTCAGTTAACATGATGGGTCCGGGTGGTTCGCAACATTCCCCACGCATGGAGACTCCGATTTCCGGCTTCCCTTGGCACGACACGGGGGGGCCATCAACACCTCCAGGGAGAGGCATCAGGGCCTTCTCCACGGACTCAGTCCTCCCAGCATCTGGTGCTGCTGGTTCAACAGCATTTGCATCCCATCCGACAACGCCCTTGAGGGACCTCCTAAAGGACCCCATGGCAAGCGATGGAGCTCTCGTCGCTCGCCCAGGTGCCAGTCCCATCAAACCCGGGGGAACCAATACGCATAATCGGTCCAGGACTTTTATCTCGCCGTCTCCTCTCACATCGACTGTCACAGCCGTAGTCAAGGACGCTTTCCTGCGTGCGTCGGACGACCCTCGTATGCGCCAGTCCTCGATGCGGCGCATTCGGTCCACAATCCGCGCCGGCCTATTTTTCAACGAAGACGATGAGCCTGCCGGCGCCGGGGACAGCAGCAACACGGGCAACCCCCGTGCCCACACCCTGCCGGCCCCCTCGGTGGTCCCGGCGTCGGAAGATAACCTCGCCAGTGCATTGGACGAGGCTGAGGGACCCGCAGGTGACGATGATCAAGTGCGCCGACGGTCGCGTAGCGTCAGTGACACCCTGGGCGACTTCTTCGGTGTGAGGAGAAAGAAACGGAAGGACA
Organism: Fusarium decemcellulare; assembly: GCA_013266205.1. Classification (NCBI taxonomy): domain Eukaryota; kingdom Fungi; phylum Ascomycota; class Sordariomycetes; order Hypocreales; family Nectriaceae; genus Fusarium; species Fusarium decemcellulare. The sequence continues at coordinate 31,670 of JAAGWO010000758.1, forward strand.
GCTACTTCGCGAGCGACGTCGAAGATGGGCCAGCCAGCACCCGCCATGTCCATCGTGGGCAGTACGGCGATCGACGAGAAGGAGCTCAGGACGTATAATACACTAAGCATCTGTAATCATCTTCACCTTCACACGACTCGGCATTCGTTAGCATATCTTGTTTCTGGCCGGCGCCGGAGTCATTTTTATTGTCCGGGCTTCTAGCGTCGGCGTTTGGGTTAAGTGGAATATTAGACTGGACACAGGAGATGAGCTTTAGGCCGTTTTCTGGGTATGGGATAATTTTGGACGGCGACTTCGGGATGGTAGCCAAGTCCTCTTAGCGCAAGGGACCTAGGCGAGAACGAAGGATTGCGTAGCTTCATAGTGATCACCAGCGCGACTTCTTGTCGTCCTGGTCGACCTAATCTTGAACCTCGGAACTTTACTCACCTGTTAGTCTCGGTCACGGCAGAAGCCTGTCTAACCCTGAAACGAAACCAGCGATAATCTCCATGTCGATCGTGATGAAGAGATGAAAAGTGCCGTAATTGGTCAGCTTGGAGCTTTTTCCGTTCCATTGGGTCGCCTCGTCCTGTGGAGAGTGTAGCATCGTGGAGCAGCGTGTGACAAAGCCTAGAGTTTTGGCGCGCGACGCTACTCCATGACAGTTTTTCCTTTTCAAGTTAACATCGACTGCTTGGACACATACAAAGGTGAACACTAGCTACATCTTTCCTCGGCAGGTGGGATTCACATGGAGGCTCATGTTCGACAGACTTGTGTGCCAACATCGACAAAGTGAATGTCGTCTTGTGATGCGCGAGCACAAGTATGTCGTGGTGACAGCAGATGCATTGCACTCAGGCAGTAATATATTCATCTGCCGACGTCGACACGATTGTGTATGGGTTTGACACCACCATCTCAACGTCTTGGGGCCTGTTGCTTTGCGAACTTTGGTTCAAGCGGCGCACGTCAAACAAGCGCGTATAGGCCAAAGAGGGAATGGCTTTCTTCCTAGCCAGCAGAGTGTCGCAGGGGGATCGTTGTGCGTGTTGGCTCGATTGGGATGCGATCTGCTCCTCGGCCTTGAACTTGTGAGCTAGGTTGGCCGTCCCCAGAAGCAACAATTGCGACGTCGTGAGCCGGAAACACGAAACGGCAACATCCGGCGTGCCTGATTTCGACTGTTGGGCACCTAGAGATAATAAGGTTCGGCGGTCGTTGACAGTTGCTTGCTTGCGCAACCCTTCCAGGGGTTCATCCTGGAACGAGCTTTTCCGGAACAACGGTTGATCATTTACCGGCAGTTAGGTAGCTCTGCTGCATGTAACGTGGGTAGATGGATATTTTCAACGCGGCCGGTTCGAGCCTGGCCATCTACCGGCAAAGCTGGCCCGAGTATCGTGGCGAGCAGCAAGAGGAAATTCCGTCAATCGGGATACAACGAACTGTCTCCCCAAAAGTGATGGTGTTGTATGTAGGTGTAGGCGGAATTTACTTGCGAGAAATAAGGCCATCCATCCATCACTTCTCCAACTGGCCTACCCTGCAGCACAACGCAGAGCAGTGTCCAGACACAGAGCGAAGAGAGACACAAACCACCCATGGTAGGAGAGCGGAAGATACAGCATGTTCCCCGGCGCTAAGCCTCGGGCAAGTGACAGGCCCCATTAGCGGCGGGAGGGGAGGAAGCACCGAAGAAGCGGCGTTGCAGAAGGAGCCCTGACACCAACACGCTCACGGCTGGAGCAGCAGCCACGAGAGGCTGAACCGCCGACGAGGCAATGCTGGTCACGATAGAGATCATCGTAACATGGCCGGGTTGTTGGCGTGATAGGAGAGATGGGGCTCTCGCCCCGCGGCAGACGCGAGAGATGCTGGAGAGATCGGTAAAGACTGGGATCAAGGATAGCTACATCTGGCGACTGGACTGTCATGGCCACGGCCGCCAATGGTTTTGAGGCCTTCCAGTGTCCCACATGTCTTTAAGTTCTGGTATCTGTGATCAGCCCGTACAATCTGTCAACACGACGGCACAGGCCCCAGGAACCGCGTCGGAGCAGACTCTCTGCACAGCCTGGGCGCAAGGTCTGAGCTTCCAAACGCACGGCAGCCCGTGACAGTCACACCGACTTGTTCTCTAGTCCGGGGGCCGCATGAATTTCGACGTCGCACATGGGCGCATACTTTGCCTGAGTTGAGGGGAAGGATTCGGATATGCGGTTAAGTAGAGTTAGCAGCCGCAGCCTGTACCCGTACCTGTGCCTGTGCCTGAGCCAGTCGGCGACGGTTGGACCACTGGAGGGAAAGGATCCGCAGTGCTGGAAAGGTTCCTGTGGGGGACCACCAAGAAGAGGGTGTTGCAATTGCCGCAAAGAGCGCGCGCGAGCAGGGGCCAGACTGCAGAGAAGAAGAAGGCACAGAGAGACGGAACGAGAGCAGGCATCTCGGCTCTGCCAAACCGATTGGCTGCAGTGTCTCGTGAGGGCGAAGTCGAACCTAGGTTGAGGTATCCTGAGCTGAGCGGCTGCTCACATGCGACAGCAAGTGGCTAACTTTGTATGCTATGCTGCTCGAAAGACAGGACGTGGTGGGAGGGAGGTTGCCTACGTTCTCGAGTCGAGGTGCTATGGCGATTGACGGCTTGCCAGCGGAGGAGGGAAAAGGCTCCTTCCCGCTCACTACCTACCTACCTTCCTACCGTGCCTTACCTAGGAACATGTTCCTTCCGCCGTCCTAACATGATGATCCTCACTAGCGGGTTTTTATCACCTTCCGTTTCATTGCCTCCAACCTTCTTATCACTTCCTACTTCATCCCTCCCTGCGTCGGAGGACTAAATTGCCTGCCAGGTTCAAGACCGAGCACTGAAGCAGCAGAGACACCCATCTCAGAGTTTGACAAGCATTCCGTATTGGTACTTACCTTGTTAGGCAAGTAGCTGGAAATGCCCTGGCCAGATTCTTCATCCTTTTGCAACACAGATTCTCGTGCATGAAAACGTCAGCCACCGGCTAAAGTTGACGGTAATTGGCTCCTAGCTAAGCCGTCATACAGATTGTAAGATACTGGATCTTCCATTGGAACGCCTGCAACTATTACACACGGGTTGCTCCTGGTCACCCTGGCGGCAGTTGGCCGTCAAATCCCAGTGGTGTGGGAACTACCTGCACGTACTTGGTTATGCCTCGAAGGTATACGACACACCGTGTATATACCCGAACATGCAGATTTGGACTCCGTACGCCGCATATTCAAGTCGGCCACAGTCGTCATCAGCTATTCGACCTCGCGCATAAACACGCGTGCATGGTGATGGAGAATCTATCCTCGTATTGCCTCGCGGTGACCAATGATCAGTTGCTGACGGCTGATGTTGGATACGGCGTGTGGATGTGTTAGATGGGTCTGGTTCCTGTGCTTACAACGCGATCATCTCCAGAGTGGTCAGATAGAGGAAGAGGCAGAGAGAAGGGAAACGTGGAGCTTGAAGAAGCCACCTAGGTATCTACGCGTGATCGTGGATGAGGTGTACAGCTCGGACAAGGTAGAAGGTGTCTTACCATCGCCTTGTTCATTCTCGCTGAGGTACCTCTTATCAGCCGGGTACCTGAGGTGCCGTCCGCTCGGCCGGAGTTGCAAAAGGAAAGAGAAGCAAGAAAAGTGGAAATGGCGGGATTGGTCCTAAGGCTGACCAGCTGCTCCAACTTCAATTGAGCTCAGCTCAGCATTAACCAGCAATCGCAACTACACCTCTAAGCAACATGGTCGGCTCAAATCAGAACATCCATTTTATTTTCCAGCGCCTATCGCGGATCGTCGTGCACGACGACGCCGCAAATCGAATGTTCCATTGCAGCTTCTGGCGCCTCTCTCTTCCGGTTCAGCACCCTCCGAGCGACCCCAAAACCAGGCCTAGCGTTCCCAGCTCGCAAACCCCCAAAGTAGCTCCTGCAGACCGGGTCCAGTCGCGGGAAACATCCCGTCGCCCAGCGTGGGCTAGCTCCGACAAATGGTGCAGTTTTTGGTGGAGCAGTGGACAGGGGTTGTTGGATGCCATCTGGGCGACGTCTGTTCCTGGATCCCTGGTGAGAAGAGCCCCTCAAGAGCAGACCTTTTCCCCCCCTTCCCTCTGTGTGTGCACAAACACAGGTTTGTCCAAACTCCCGTTGATGCGTTCATTTACACACATGGTCTCGACGTGCCAGAGCTTTCGTGGAGCCCCGTTTCCACCCCTGACCGCCAACCTCAGTCTTAAGCCCTGGTCCTTGAAATACAGTGGCTTTACAGTGTACTGGCTCCAAGACCCTTGTTTCTTGGTCGCCGACCCTCTCAGACTGGCACCGTAACTTGCAGGCTGTTGGGACTGGAGAACCAACAGGGCCCCGACAATATCCCAGAACAGATGCATCGCGTCTGTTTTGATGTCCGTCGGCATCGGTCTTTTGCCTCGCCTTGGCTCATCCGGCTGTTCCTCCGCGTCACCCACGAGTCGATCCGTCTCTCTCCCTACGTGGATTTTTGGGGGCTTGAGGCCGGTCTTGACGACTCGTACGTCGTCCCACACCTGAGAGCTCCGTCCCAGCGCAGCGGGTCGTCACGTTTCCAAGTGTCTGAGCGACATGTTTTTGTTTTTGTTATTTCTATCCTCTATGTGCTGTGGGCAGAAGCTCAGCACCACTCACAAGCCGGCTGCCGCGCCGTCTGTGCGCTGGGCCGCTGCACAGCAAGCAGCCTAGCCAAGCCCCTAGCCCCAGGAGTCGTGTTTCTCTCACCTTCTGGCTTGTTTCTCTCGTGGGGTTGAGGAAGCCTACTACGTAGTGGGAGACAGTCTCTCCCCCCTTGGCTGCTTGCCTTGCACAGAGAGACATCGGGCGTTCCATGGTTCCTTTCAACGGGATAGCACCTTACTCCATTGAGGTCTCTTCCAGCAACGGCCCGAGTCCATTGCTTCAAGGACAACAGCGATTATTTCCCCATCTCGATAGCTTGCTTCCTCATTCATCTCTGCCAAGTTGACCAACCAAACCAAGGATACGTCTGCAGGATGAGCACGGCATTGGGTCTGATGCAGCTTGCGCATCGCCTGTCTGCTCGACGATGTAGCGAGATGGGTCAGATGTGCCAGATTGGTACCAGGGAAGCCCAGTTGTCTGCTAGATTCTCAGGCTCTGTCTGGCTTGATGCTTGATAGCCGCATTTTAGCCATGCTCTCTCGGCTGGATCTGATTCAAAACCGCCATCATCCTCAAAATCGACGCTACGTGAAAACGACACAGTTGAGGCGCCTTTGTTTGGATAACGCACCCAAGCCGCTACTTGGTCCCCTTGAACCAAGAGAACAGATGAAGCAATCTGCAAATGTGGCCCCTTGCTCGCCCTCGGTCGCGGTTTGTCTCATGCTCGCCCTCCCCGGCACTAAAACGAACCACAGCTTGTTTAGCGACTCTTGAGTTTGCAGCGCGTTTCTTCCCAAGACCCGCAAACAGGGACCTTAACTAGCGCGTCATACGGTGCGTTACATTCGAGTGCTGTCTGGCTCAACTGGCTCCAAAAACAGAAGGACGGTGCCTGACTACACAGCTGTCATAATTGTTCCCTACCAAGTCGATCAGCTCGCAGGTGGCACAGCGGCGGCACAGCATATCCAAATGAAAAAAAAAAAAAAGACAGCGTGGAATATGACACGGCCGGGGGAGGCACGAACCGGCCAGTGTCCTAGGGCCCAGCTTGAGGGAAAAGGCTCCGACTCTACGGGTGGGAATGCAGCGGCGGGGAGCGTTGGCTGGTAAGATCCTTGTCTTTTCACCGATCCCTTCTTCTTCTGGTTCCATTGCCCTGCTCGTCGTCTTTGAGGTACCACTGCTTGTACCGCGTGGATGTCTCTCAGCTTGGTTACCTTATTCCTTCATCGGATCGCATGTTGCCCGTTGGCGGACTCTCCCGTTTCGCCTTGCTCGTGCCTTCAGGGTCCATGAGCTAAGCTCTAACGTTAGACTACAGAGCGTTCCTGTCCCGGGTCTACTTGGCCAAGCCTAGTGACCACGGGTAGCGTCCATGGTACCCTACCTGTGTAGTGTACGAGACTACGACGTCAGTAAGACCGCGCGGGTCTACGTAGTACGTATTTTGTGGGTTTATCTTCGTCACCCTTGTCGGGTGGAGTTGCCACGGCTTCGTTCCTGCATTGCTTAGGGAGCCGGTTCCTAGCAAAGACGACTGACTAAGAGCAGAGCTAAACAGGGAACAGGCCCTTGGTCTTCAGAAGCAGTGCCCGAAGCCCTGAATCGAGGCTTGACGCGGCCTGTGTCACTACGAAGGCTTCCTTCGCTCAGCCAAGTCTGCACGGCACAGTACCTGACTAGACTGGCGACGACGCAACAGACGAAACGGAACCCACCTGTCGATCCTCTGAGTGTCCGTTGTTTTGACGGGTTTGCGTCTTGACCTGAATTGATCTGGCTCGGGCTCGCTCACAACACCCCAAGATGGACAGTATCGTGATCCACGCACCAGAGCTGCTCACCAGAGCTTGAGCAGGTGTGTGTCTTGCTGTCACTGTCTCCATCCTGACCCTATATCGTAGCATTCTATTGTGCTCTGCACGCCTCTTGCGCATTCGATTCTCTCTTCTTTTTTCTCCGAGCCATTGAGAAACCATCTCGACGTTACCAGCCGATCAACGCAGTCTCACGGCCCAGCCATCACGCATCCACTCGTCGTTGCTTCTTCGGTATTGAAGAGCTTTCCTGTTCCCTTTTCCCATGCTGCCCGCCCCCTCGTTTTGACTTTGCCGTCTTGTCTCGTTTCGTGTCGAGGCTTCTGCTACCTCATCTTTCTCATCGCCCGGTCTTGATTGTCGCTACGACGCTCACCATCAAACAAGACTCACCCACTTTGGACCCTGGGCAGGGTGTCGAGTCGCACCACCACAGACCTCAGGTCGCCTTACAACGGCTCCAACATCGCATGAGACTACGGAAGCGCTCTCGCACAGTACAACGCCCAGTCCGTCTGATCGATCCATCCCTCCCCGACCGGGCTCTGCTGCAACCCCCCCAGATTCCCGGGGCTTGTGTCCGTCGAGACGGGCCAGGCCAACCCAACCGGAGCCCTGTCGAGGGTTCCCCCCTTACCACCGCCCTAGTCTTCCTTAGCCCCAGCTCCCAGGGTTTGTGTAATCTTGGGAGGGTACATGTCGCCTTGCCCCAAGATTGCATCAATCTCTTGCTCCAGACCATCCTATATGATACATGGCACCCTCATCATTGCTGTTCCCCAATTACTTTTCCCGCCCCTCCTTTTTGCCACAGCATTGAATCTTTTTGTGGCCTTCACTCCCTTGTTTTACCTGGTGTCTCTGCTTGGCGGTTCTCGATTAAATTTCCTTTCCCCTGGGAAGCTGACATAAACTCGACAACCCACTCAAGTGGCCAGCCAGCCGTTGTTTACATAGAGGGCACGCACCTCACCGGTTGCCCTCTAACCCCCTCGAGGCCCCGAGTTAGCATGTGAGCTGCGACGATGCTTTACTACTCAGAATACCACCCAGACCGTGCCGAACACGACATAAACCATAATGCTTCTGCCAGATCACCTCTGCACCCCGATGTCGACGGCATGGACAGTGCCAACACTAGTAGTTTCCGAGACATGGCTCCCAACCAACAACCGCACATCGACTTGAACGAATTAATGGAGCCAGCTATCGACGGCCCTCCATCTCCCGAGAGGATCCGCCAATTAAGCAAGCAGATGAAACATGCTTCTCACCTTAACCGAGGCCATCGAACTGCATCTTCAGGCTCGTCCTCGCTCCTGAACAGCGAACGCCCCGGGTGGGAGCAGGCTCTCGACAACATGAGCATCACTCGTCGGTCTTCGCAGCGATCTACAACCAGTGGCAGCCCTTCTCGAGACCGGCCCGACAGCGTGCAGGTGTTGGGCAAGAATATCTTCCATCGCCGAGCCAAGTCGAGCAAGTCGGGCCGGTCGAAGCGCGAGAGCAGCGCTCACAGTTCTTCGGGAAGCTCACTATACTCGGCTGAGACAACGAGTGAAAACTCTCTGGCGAACTTTAAGGAATCTTTTATGCCGACCATTTTTGCCCGCCGGAAAACTTCTCGCGATGAATCGGCCCTTCAAAAGAAGCTTCAGATATCTGGTCCTTTCAACTTTCAGCATGTCACACACACACCGCGCGACCAAATCGCCAACCTCCAGCGGGGCAGCCGTATGGAGCTGATGTCCGAGATGTCGACCCTGCGGACAGGCCCAGCAACCGCGGCTGGCATTGTCAGAGGACCGGAAGGGCAGGACCTTCACTTCCCAAACTTTTCATCAGAGCATGTCGGAGAACACGAAATCATGTCTGCTACTGGACCTAGATCCTACATGGGGCCACGGCGGTTAATCAAGCACGCTCGATCGCAGGAGCAGCTCCGGACCAGCCCTCCCCGGCCGGTGCGACCTCCGAGATCCCCCATCGACGACCTACACTCACCCACACTGGGTCCCGTGCCCCCTCCCCGGGTATCAAGCCGCCAATCGACCCAGCGAGAGGGTGAGCCGTTCGACCGTCCCCAGACGAGTGGTGGCTTCCGACGCCCCCAGCCCTTCAGCCCCAACGAGACAATGGATAACCCCCCAGCAACATCCTATGGCTTTGGGGTGGCGCCGGAAGCAGAGGCACTGGGGCCCGACGAGCATCGTTTTTCGCATGCTATCACCACACCAGACGATGCAGCCTGGCCATTGGGAGTTCCTGGTACCGTGTCATACGAGTCACCACTGCCCGACGTACCAGAAGAGGAGGAGCATTTTGTCCATACTGGACGCTCGCGAGTTAGCGTCACCAGTAACAGATCATCGCTGCGAGCCAGTCAGTCAGTCCCTGTTCTCCGAGGATTCCAGAGACCGATGAGCGGGGCGTCAGACACGCTGGGGCCCTTGGAGAGCGCAGTTAGCCCGCGTAAAGGTGGCCAGCATGACGGTAGCGGAACCGATGTGCCGTCTATTCGGGAGAGTTGGGAGGACGATATCGACTACTGCTACGAGCACGAGGCCGACGCCAACTTCGATTACGAGTGGGAGCGGCCATCGATGGATGTTGGGCGAGACGTGCCACCTCCCGTTCAAGTGGCCATGGTGGATGACGATGACGAGTTGAGGGAGGTACCGACTATTGGCACTGCTGAGTCGTCCCCCGGTATGCTGTCCGCATCCCGTTTTGATATGCCGGCTCTAAGCCCAGCCAGTCAAGCCTCGCCTCTCATCGGCCACGAGGCTGTCACTCCCAGCTCGGCGGTTGCCGTGACCAACAACTTCTCTTTCCCCCGTGGGGAGAAGAAGGGTGCTCGACCGCCGAATCTGAGCCATAGCCGTTCCGATTCCAGGGCATCCAGCTTCAAGGAGTCACATGGCTTCACACTCTCTCCGTCGTTGCTCATCCCTGGCGACTACCACCAGCAGATGCTCCTCTCGGAAGCCGAGAAGCATAAGTACGTCGGCGAGGACGACCCTGTTCATGGCACAGTCGGCAGCAACCACCCCTACGAGGTTGGCAGCAATGCTGGTAGCCATGCCTCGCTGAGCTTGTCCCACCAGCGTGCCAGCGTCTCTACCACTGCTACCAACTCAACCACCATCTCCGACTCGACCGGCGAGCGCCATGTCTCGGCTAATTCGACCTGGACTACCTTGACGCGCCTCACGAGCAGCACATCGCTAAGCAAGTGGGCCGAGGCAAACGACGCAATCCCCGAGTCTCACCTTGCTGATCCGCAAGATGACAGTGACGAGGAGGAGACGACTCCCCCTGCATCCACGGAGAAGGATACGGTCCCTGAGCTCGCCCCCTTCCCCTCTGTGCCTGTTGGCAGGAAATCTCTTCACAAGAGTCACGCAAGCGAGTCTATCGTTCGGGACGAGGTACCGCCAATGAAGTCTCCCGAGATCATCAAAGGTCGACGCCCCCGCGCCAGGACGACCAGCCTCAGCACCCAGGTGCCCCCCGTCGGACAATATGCCTTATTCCCTCGGACATATGCCAAGGGGAATGGTGACAAGATCTAGAGCAATCCCATGGCCATTCTGAGGCTATGGCGCTGCTGTGCCATAGGTCTGCGTGCAGCCCTGGCTGTCACCCCTTACCCCTCTGTTCCCGCCACGGTGCTGGATAGGTTGAGGCTTGGGGTCCCTGGCGATCCTTTTTATGTCCCTCGCATGCGATGAGCGGAACGCCATCGCGCTCTATCCATCACCAATACCTCACCCGTTGGTTTGAGATACAAGCCCACTCATGCATCCTAGACGGGTTTCCTTTTGTGTGACTTCAAGTCCTTCGTTAACGGGCGTTCCATTGTCGGATCCACTTGTTCCCATTGGCCATTCGGCCTCATCTCTTTTACTATTCTATGTTCAAACTATCCTAGGCGTACATGCGGCTCTGCAGAAATCCGGGGCATTGGGAGGCTTTCAAAAAGATAAACAAGGCATTGGGTGTGTTTTCATTTATTTCGTTACACCCGTTCAGAGTTGGTCAAAAATGACCAAATACGCAGAAGGGAAGGGATTTGTCTGCGTGCGATTGGAACTAACTGGAAGAGGTTCCAGTCTTATGATGAGTGATGGATTTATGACCTTCTAGACAAAACCAGCATCACCAGCTATCTTGTACAACACAGGCCTTGATGGCTACTTTATAGCTTCGAGAGAAGTGCTGGGAATTAAACTGATACATATTACCATGTATACACTTTGTCTATAACTTAGCGTTATATATATATATATGTATGTATATCTCAAAGAGGAAAGAATAAAAAAAAAACTTGAAAGGCCACAGCCAATCAGAACTAGAACTGGCCAAGTGTTATCGTTGTGTTGACGTGATGGGTTATTAAAGTTTCATGCCAAGTATGAATCAACAATACCTTAAGCCAAGGCTTCAGGAACCATTCTATTGGATAATCGAACCCGGTAGTCAAAGTTTCTATATATTGTCCCCCCTGAGTAGTTGTTGAATGTTGGCAACGTCGTGCAAAACAGTCATCCAAGCATCATGTCTATCCCACGTCTTTTCCGTTAACTTTCCCCTTCCCCATTTCCGTGAATTTGTCGACCCCGAACGTCTGATTATTCTTTCTCCTCACTCCTAATTCACCCTCCTAGAATGTCAATGCTCCATACCTAAATGCAGCCAAGAAGAACGACAAGAAGCAAAACAAGAAACATAAAAAGGCAGACCAACATCCACCCAGCCCAGGTCTACAGGAGTCTTTGATGTCGAGGCTCTAGTACCATATGTGTCATGATAAGCAAGAAAGCAAGAAGATAAGGGGCGAAGGAAGGGTAGGTGAGGTAAAAAGGGAAGTGAAATGAAAAAAGAAAAGACGAAAGAGAAGACATAGACGTATACATATGTCAAACAAAGAAAGCAAGAGATGAAGAAGAAACTTGAAACAACCACAAAGACGGAAACGAATTTCACAAGGATAAAGCCCACCCAACCGCCGCCACTGCCAACCTTTGATGAGATATCAGCCCTTTATTCTTTTGGTACCCGCCGTTCTTTTTTCCCAAATTTTGAAATCAACCCCCTCCCTGCCACCACCATCCAACACTTTTCGGAGCTCAGGAATAGGGGATAAAGAAAAAAAAACACCACAAACAATTTGCTCCGAGTCTGTTGCTGATGGCACATGAACTCCCCTCCATGTACATGACCAATGATTGCCATATTGCAACTGTGCGCTTTCGAGACAAAGAAAGGTTGCGAGAGAAAAATCAAATTTCAAGGACAGGACGGAGGGGAAATGTCAAGGCCACTAGTGAAAGAAGTCACAAATCCCTTGAGAGCATCCTGAAAACCCTTATCCTTGCCATGTTTTTGTACCATGCCCTCCTTTTGCAAACGCCCAGTTGTTGTCAGTCTTTGTCTGGATCTTCGCCGCTGTTCTCTTTATCTGTACTGGCATTGAAATTAAGGGGCGTTTCTTGGCCCGATGAAGACACCGTCCCATCAGAAGCCGATCCCTTGAGTCGTCGGAGGCTGCCTTGAAGCTCAAGGTTCTCGAGTTCAAGCTGATTCCGCTCTCGTTCCAGGGTTTGTATATGCTTCCGAGCCATTTCGAGCACCTCGCCTTTGCTTACTCGGCGGTCGGCTTCGTTTGCACCATCGGATTCGTTATCATCACCGTTCCCGTTACCTCCATGCCGGGCTTGATCTGGCAAAGCGCTGAGGAGGGACTCGAACTGCGCATTGAGACGGTTTCGATATTGTTTTTCGACGAGATTGTGGGATGCTCGAGTTCGACGTTCTTCTGGAGTATCATTAGGTTTGTCACGGCTATTCTTAGATGTCCGAGAGGCACTGCGAAGCTTGCTCTGGCGACTCGATGTTGTCGATGCTGTAGACGCCATAGAAGCGGCTTTGGAGCCAATGCTAGCACGGCTGTGCTGAGACACAGAGCTGGGACTAGCCGCATCAGATACCGAGGGCGCACCGCCGCCAGCACTGCTGCTGCCGCCTTGAGACGCCTCGGATGACTTTCGCGTGTCTTTCTTTTGTCTTCGGGCTCGAGGGGTTTTTCGTGATCGCGAAGCTGGCACTGTATTATTGTCTTCCGCGGGCTCGTCCAGCTCAGCCCAGGGATTATTCGTTACGTGGCCGGCGGGAGTCGTCACCTTTGGGGTGATGGCTTCATGGCTCATAGCATCATCCCAGTGACTATGGGCGCCACTATCGTAGTGGCCTGCAGACGAGTGTATGCTCGAGGGTGAGACGAGGTCGCCTCCGTAGGCGAAAGCGGGGCCTGTCGACGCATGCGGGAGATGGCTGTGATGTCCGACAGTACCATCAGTAGCAGGGATCATGGTCCCAGGGACTTCGAAGTCAAAATGCGTTGGATTCAGATGGAGACTGGGGTGAGCAATGCTATATAGACCCCAATCCAGTGGCATAGGGCCTGTTGATTCTGGCGGGATCTGGTTCGCGAAGCCCGCAGCTGACAAGGCCGCGGGGCCTTGGGTTGGATGAACGCTATGAGCGCCGTGGGACGGACCAGCTCCGTGAGCTATGGGTGTCGGAGGTCCGTGTAAGTCGAGCTGGGGGTGCCCGCGTGACTGAGCACGTGACTGATCCGGTAGTTGCATCCCGAGTACCGGGTGATGCACCTGCCCGTGCTGGTGGGTCTCGATCTCGGTCGGGTCTGGCCGCGGCGGCGGATCGCGGCTGGTTCGATTCGGCGATGGAATGGGCTGTTGATGTTGAAAATGGCCGGGTGGCGTTGGCGCCATCATCTGTTCCAACAGAGGCGACAAGCGTTAGACTCCTTTTCATCTTTCAAAATTTTTCTTTTCCCCTCTCGCGCTGTTGCCCGTCCCCGTCCTGTCTCTATTGCTGTCTCTTGACTTCTTGCGTGCGCGCCCGGTTTCCCTATCTCCTAGGAGAGCGACATTGCCACCAAATCTGCGCAGAAATCCCGCCCTCATGGTTCCCTCTCGGCGCCACTCCAGGGAGCCATGGGATTTTATGAGCAGATGCCATGACGAGTCAATCGAGTCAATCGATTCATGGCTCGGGAGAGACGGGGCAGAGACGGATACCAGTGGGTTCGAGCTTCAGCCACTGGCCTGATGTTCGGGGCCGCCATGTCTTAGTTTCTGTTGACAGCGGCCTAGAAGCATTGACAGCGGTCCTGTCGCACCTTCTAGTGTCCGCATCGTCCACCCTAACCTTCGCCTCCAACTCACTTTGCGCAAAAGAGACAGAAGGACAGCTTCAACAACAGTTCACGTACCTCTGGCTCCTCAATGAGGAAGTCATAGAATGACTGTTCCCCGCCTTGTTCCCCCGCCATGGTAGGGATCGGGGAGTCGGAGGATGCAAAGATCCTGGGTCTTGAGGGTCCTTGGGGTGTTCGTCCGGACCCCGCGCTGTCTGACAATGTTCGAGGGTGTGGGCCGGGTATCCGTTTGTAGGTCTTCTGCAACTAGGCGAGCCTGGGTTGCTTCTTCGATAGCGGCGGGTTGTCGTCTCTAGTGAGTGAGAGGTGTCTTGTCTCGATAGAGAGAGACAGGTGGAGGAGCGGCTGGCTTCGATTCGTGAACGTCTTGATAAACGGCTTGAGGTTGACCAATTCGGCCTGGGCCTACGGCCGGCACCGTGCTTCACCTTGAAGCCGGTGACCGAAGGGGCCGGACTGCTTATACGGCCCTGTGAAGCCGCAGATTCGACGTCACCGGAGTCTGCTCGATAGTTCCAACGCCACCCGCACCGAACCGCATCGGACCAGAAGTCTAGAGATTTGATGGCCCTATTCCCGTCAAGGGGGGCTATGCCGGAGTCTCGTGCTCCCACGAACGGGAGACAAAAAAGTCACCCCACTGAAGAGATTTCTCGGCACCACGAGACAATCGGTCAAGCGACCGATCGGATGTCCTTTCCAGACCTTGCCTCTTTCTCAGATGAGCGAATTACGATGCCCGTATTCTCGCTAACGGCGATCGAGGCTCCCTCGATGCCGCCTTGTCTGCCTGTTGGTTGCTGTTGTTAACGTCAGAGCACATGCTGGGTAGGGTGACTTTTTGCTCCATCGGAACATCTTTACTCACAAACTCCTTCCTGCCGCACTATCGAACGCCCGGCCTCTCTCGGTCTCGGACTGTGTCTCTTTCCTCGTGTCTGGGCAGTGCCCCCTTTCCTTTCTTCTTTGGTCTTCCTTTGCCCTCCCTTGCTGTCTCTCCTGAGGATACTCAAGTCGAGCGACTAGTCACGGGGACACCCAATGGTAACCCGAGGCCTGATCAGATGATGGTTCGAGGCCCTTGATGACTAGACTCCTCGCGTGGTTCTGTCCTCGCCCCGAGAATCGAATGTCGTGAGATCACTTGTGTCAAAAATAACATAGGACAACTTGAAGGGGGGTGTTATGTCAAGGCGAGACAAGCTTCTCTGCCTTCCTCCCCACGTGAATGGGAAGGCTTCCAATGGGAGGGGATGAATGGTCTGAACCCGTGGCTGTGGGAAACCCAATACCGGATAATGGGGAAGGCCATGTGTGGATTCAAGCTGACGCCTTGATTGCATTTTGCAATGACTCGACAATGGAATTGGTCAGTGTCCCCGCCTTTACCGCCCCAAAGGGGGACTTAGGGACTGCTCCTGGGGAGCTGGAGCTGGAGCTGGAGCTGGAACTGGTAAGTAGGTGGGCTCCTTTTTGGAGGGGGGAGGGACTGGGACTGGGACCGGGAAGGGGACTGGGACTGGTACTTGGGCACTCGTGCTCTTTGAGGGCGATCGGCATCTCAAGGCCTTACCCATCCTGTCTTTATTGGACGACTTGGCCCGACAAGCCCTACCGCTCACATGTCAAGCGCGGGAGGGTGCATAGAGAGGCGTATAGATTTTCCCTGTCAAAGCCGGTCTCCGGGCCCTCGTCAGTCTGGCGCGATACGGTATCATATTGTTGGAAGAATTATGAGCGGTCAAATCTCGATCTTCCGAGGTCAGACTACACCTCCTCCCGTCATACTCCCCCCCAATACCCGGTGGGAGGGAAGGCAGTAGCCGTTTGTTATCTCGTCAGGGCCCATGCCAAGTTTCCAGCTCAGCCTAGGTGCTCTTGGGGGCCTTGTAAGAGGACGGGCCACCGGTACCTTTTAGAAAGGTTACGGGGGATATTTGGTGTAATAACCTAGGAGACGCAGAGTCGGCCATCATGACGCTATATGACACCACCTGCGTCTTGCCAACATGTTCTTGTGATATGAACTGGTTCTTTTCAGTCCCAGCCGGATGGAAACCTTGCCGTAAATGGTCCCATTGATGTGGTCTTTTGGGCATGAACCCTTCTGCGAGATACAGAGGGCCTCTTACCAAGCGGACGGGGCAGCACTTGCCTCTGTAGATGTCCGTGGTATGGTGGTCTGATCCTAGATTCGCAACCGAGGAGCGGGGGCGTGGCTGGCTATAGCCAGGGGGGGTCGCAAGCTTGGCCGGGCCAGCCAACGAAAAAGTATGCCATGCTTGGGAAAAAGAGGGCCCTGGACGAAAGGGATTCACATTGGACGCTGGGGCTAAGACGCTTTGAGGCGGGCTGGAGACTGATGGAGCTAAGTGTGGTCGTTGGCCGTTGGGCTGATATGTCGTTTTGGGGGGCGGCATCAGGGGGGACGTGAAGGGACAACGGTTTTTTTGTGGGTTAGGCTGTGTATAGTGCCCTCTCTCGACGTCACCGCTTCAAAGGGTTTTCCCTCGTTTGGTGAATGACATTCTTGCGAGTTTGTTATTGTCGTTTCGGTATCCCATGCCCCGTGGTTGAGGGGGAGGCGTCCACTAGACGACGGCCGCAACTGGATGAATGAGTGAGCCTCGAGCTGTCAATCATTTAGAAGGCGCTGCTGGTTCCCACCTAAGCTTCTCTGTGAAACCGCATAATGTAGGGGCTGCATGATGGGAAATTCGCGGCTTGTTCAGCCATGACACATCGGCTTTTGGAAAGCTGATATCTAGGGTTGGACAGCCTTTGCCGAGGGAGGATGCAACGGGAATGCTGCAGCGGCATGGCGTAGGAGTTGAGAGCGGCCAATGGCGAGGAACAGAAGGGGAGGGGCGTCTCTGATGTGAGCCGCTCTTGCCTCTAGGTTGCAGATAACCCTGGATGGTGTTTGAGAAGGCGCTGCACAAGTTTGGTACCTTCCCGGGGGGGCTACCTACACGATGGACGCATCGGTGAGGAGGGTGGACCGCCGAGAAAGCCGGCGTCTGTTGCCGTTGGAGCGGGAGAAGAGATGAAGAGTTTGGAGAGAGGCTGGTTTGTCCAAAGACAACGAGACGAATTTATAGCTGCCGTGGTCAGAGTTCCCTGCTGCTTATACATAGTAGGATTCACGAGTAGTTGTCCAGCTTGTTCCTGCTGCTAAGCCCGTGATCGAAGGCTACGTTATACATGACCGAGGGCTTCATTTCCTCTCCATTACCTAAGGGGATGGCGTTCCATGTCTTGGAGCGAGTTCAGGATCAGATCATCCCCAACCTTGCAAGAGCCGATTCAGCTGTTGATTGCTCCGCATGAAGCACATATACTTGACGATGGCCTCAAACACTCGCCCTTCGGCAACAGGCCGTTGGTGAAGTTGTAAGCCGAATAGCCGCCCCTTGTGACGGCAAGATTCACCAAGCTGGAAAGATTATGCAATCCAGCGAGGCGCCCTTCCTTGGCTGGGCTCTCCTCGATTCGAGCCTTTTACGCGGGCGGGCCGCTCAACTGGTTCGGACCCTTACCCGCGCTTCGGAGCCGGAACGAGTGAGCTGTCACATAGGAATTTCGGGCCACAGTTGGAAATTTTTTCCTTTTTCCCCATCCCTCTCTCGAGGTTGCCCCAGAAAAAGCAATTTTCGACTTACACCCTGGCTGATCTGATCTTTGTTCAAACCTTAATCCACTCAGTAGCGCGAGTTGGGATGAAACCTATCCTCGTCTAGCGACTCTATGCTGGCACCACCTTCATCTTAGTCGAAGCAAACATCCCCAGATCTATTATTTTAGCAACTCAGATCTCGTACGTCGCGTTGACTAAGATAATCTCCGTCCTCCACGAGGCGTAAGCATTATTATATCTCGTCAAAATGCCACTAAGAATCCTACTTGTGTCATGTCACATCGCCTTGCAGTAGCCGTCTTCTCGAAAACCTGCCATCGCCGATCTAGGGGCCCCTGATCGCCGCCGCCAAGACGAAAACAACACCAAAATATCCATCCCCACCACCGCCTGAGACCTCCTGCTGTAGACCAAGTTCGCGGGAACAAAGACGATAGAACCGTGAATTACGCGACCCTGCCAGGAAATCAGCAAACTTGCCGATATCGATCCTCGCTCCATTATAAAAGCGAGGCTGCCCCTGCAAGATTGACCAGATTGATCAGATACGACGGAGCTGAAGAAAACGCCCAAGCTTTACGATCGTTCTTTGCGGCTGACAGTTAAGTTGACGATCAAAATATCGCAACTCAAGGAACCCTCGTCAGTCTGCTCTGGGGGAAAAGTTCAAACCCCAAATCAGCAGGGGTTAGAATAGTGCAACATATTGAATAATGAATATTCGAGAGCTTGCTGAAAGATAATACTACTACAACATGAACCTATTTGTGTGAATGTCTTCTACCTGAACGCCGTCGATGATCTCTTCGTCCCCGAGACTAAAGTTTTCCGAGCCTCACTCCCATTAAACCCCTACGTGTCGCCTCTATCTCGGCCTCGGTGGCACACCCTTCTTCGATTCTGCGATGCAAATAGTCCCACTAGCCCGTTTTCTTCTTCTTCGTTGGTCGCTCGTCGTCGTCGTCATCATCAACTCCACTCTCATCGCTGCCTGACCCAGAGCTCTCGTGATCGCTGTCAAACTCCTCAGCAACGTCACTCTCGCTGTCGGCCTGGAAGTCTTCATCCACACTCTCCTCATCCTCATCGGCTGAACCGCGGTCGGCCTTAGCAACCACCTCATCCTCAGAGTCGTCCATCTCCTGATCAAGTGCCGCAGCAAGTAGGTTGGCGTCCTCGTCAATCTCGTTCTTGACACGCAAGCCCTTGAGCTTGAAGAAGCTCTCAAGGGCCTTGAGGTCCTCACGACTAATGTTGCTAAACTGCGATGACCCTGCGCCATTCTTGAGGAGAACGGTGATGTCAAACGTTGACAGAGCCGAGACAGCTCCGCTGACTCTGGAGAAGGTAACAGACTGTGTCTGCTCATAGGCGATATATGTTGCAGGCTTGGGCACAAACATGAAGGCCTTTTCCAGACAGTACAGGAAACCCTCACTGGCCTTGATGGAGCACTTGATGCCATATTGGTTGCGGTGCCTGAGCAGAAGTAAGTAGCTGAGTCAGTGCATCGGGGAAGAGAACATACGTGATAAAGTCCTTGGCCGGTGAGGAGATCTTCTTGTTGCCTAGGCCGCGGAAAATCTTGGCCACAACCTGGTGGAGGGGCTCCTCATAGTGAGGCTCTAGCTTGTCCTGATACTTGCTCTTGAGCTCATCCTCATTAAGGTTGAGGTCAATCGTCACTTCTTCGTCTTTCTTAAACTGCATCACAACGAATGGGTAACGCGTCTGGCCTTGGCGCAGAGGGGGGTCGAGGCCAATGGTAAGCATGTAATGCACTTCATCGGGCTTCGGAAGCACCATAAACTTCTTAATAGCCTCGTACTGAATCTTGTAGTCGTACGTCTTGCCACGAAGGCGGAACGACGCCTCGTACATGTCGATATCGAAACGACCTCTGCACGGGACATGTTAGCATGGTCTGTAGATGCGAGAAAGGGAGTGACCAAGCCAATGGATATCTGAAGGCATACCTGGGAGTGAGATGTAGGACATCCAGGAAGGTGGCAATGGTATCACCAGCCGTTTCGCCGATCTCAGCTTTGTCAATTAGAGTCTCATAGAAGAGGGTTGCGGCATTCTTTTCTTCCTCGCCATTACCAGCATCGCTGCCCGCATCTTCGCCCTCGGCCTCCTTTCGTGTAGTGACGCCGGGAATGTAGAAGCGCATCTCGACTAGCTGATCACGACCAGCGGCAGCCTTGGTGCCTTTTGACCGGGCGCCGCCAAGCTGGGGGTTGGCACCTGACTCGGCAGCGGTAGCCGGGAGAGCCATCTCGACGGCCACCTCATTTCGACCAGCGAGGTTGGTGTTTCCGATTTCCGAGTAGGCAAGCTCGAAAGCAGGTCGGTTTTGGACGCTGAAAGTGAGCTCAGACTTGGAGAACTCGGCCTTGCCCCAATTCCAGCCACGCAGAGCGTGCTCTTTATTCTCGAGGACAGTGCTGTACCAGTTCTTGAAAACCTTGCCAAGTCGATCGTAGTCCTCCTGCTGGAACCCATCGAGCTGGATAATGCCCGAATTGGCGCGTTGCAGGATCTTGATCTCGTAACCTTTGGCGGCGCGACTCCATTGCGCGGAGGCGATGTTGCTGTGGTCGAGGGTGAAGGTGTCGCCTCCGCCGGCAGGCTTCCATCCGAAACCAGTCTCGGCGAACCTGCACTTGCCGCTCTCCTTGGAGAGGTCCAAGTAGATATTGTCGAAGCTCTCACTGTAAATTGGTGGCTTGGTTAGCTGTTGCTATGGAGATGATTGTGAGGCCATCACAGCGTCTGACAGCGCTCCGGGGCTTCTTGAAACCAGAGTCTCCTGCCGGTGGTAAGAAAAAATCTGACGAGGACTTACATGGCAGTCATTGCGACGGCTTTGCGCAAGGTGTGTTGTGGAGGAGAGAGATTGAGGGAGAAGAGTGTCGTCTCTTGCTCTCCTTTCAGGCGCCAGTGTTGCGATGCGAGGCACGGTTCTTTGAAATTTGAGAAGACTCAGCTAAGCTTCAGGTCGCGGCCGGCACACGCGAAAACACGCGCCACCCCGTGAACCACTATAAAGGCCCCACTCTCACAGCTGTTCTAAGCGTCGCCTGGGGAAAGCCTGCCCCTGCCGCAGAAGTGTTGCGTGTACGCACCCCAACGTTTGTCCGTGCAGTCATAGTCACATGGTAGGCTGCGCCAAGGTACCATGAGGAGGCCCATGACTGATACGCTATTAGCTCACGATAGCAGGAGGCCTGATATGTGTATCTTTGTACCAAGATCGCTAGTGGGGGTACATTGACTGCATCGCCACTGCTAGATTCAAGTCCAAACGAGGCGCTTCGCTACCTCTGGAAGCCTCCGGCAATGCTCCACCAGCGAGAGCGCCCGCGTGCCGGATATGACAACATCGTTGGCTACCTACTATCTCTCCGTTGCCTCCTTCGGACTCTCCCCTCTTCTTTCTCATCACCTTCTTCATCCGCCTCCTCTTTCACACTCGAGGCGAGACTTATGAATATTGCTTGTCTCTCATTTGGATGGTTCACACCGTCATGACACTGGATAATCGCACACGGCCCTCGGGCTTTCGATGCGCCTCTACCGCGAGAGTGACGGCAGCGTTGCTCTTGTCGTTCCTTGCCTTTACACCATCTTCCGCCTCAGACTCCAACAACCGCGGTGGCCGCTATCGCGACGACGTACTGCTGCCCCCAGGGCCTGCTCTTCCATCGGCCCCCGAAGTGCCTGCTCCCGCCGAGCATACGTTTACCCTTCGACATATCTACCATCATGGGACTTATCTCCACCCTGGCCTCCACCGGAGGCGAGATGTCATCCATGACGAGTCAAGAGTTTACTTGGCCGCCGAAGATTCCTACGACGAATATGATATTCTCAAACTCCGGGCCAAGAGTCGCCCCGAGCCCATCCATCGTTTAGTAGACCGAAGACCGTCGGTTGTCGATCCTATGGTCGCCGAGTCTCGGCAAAGAGGTTATGCCGCTGTCCTCGACGCTTCGGCATGGACCGTGGATCAGGTTTCATCCCCTGATG
>JAAGWO010000759.1:0-42501 GCA_013266205.1 Fusarium decemcellulare
TTGCTCCCCTGTCTTATCACCGCTTTCGACCTCTTCACCACCTGGCCCTGTTTGTACACGTCGGTACCTGTGAGCAAGTACCGTTTTCTTCCCTTCGGCAACCGAACTATCGAGGTTGTTCTTAGCTATGACTGTATCAGGGTGCTCGGGCCCCAGAACCTTTGTACGCCGCGCAAGCACCTCGCGGAGCATCTGCCCGGCCTCTTCATGCCGACCCTGTGCACCTAGCGCGACGCCGAGATTGTTCATAGTAACGAGGGTATCAGCATGTTCCCGGCCTAACACATTCTCCTGTACAGCGTGTATTTCTCGCATTTCCTTCTCGGCACCGCTGGCATTTCCTTGATTCTGCATAGCCATGGCGAGGTTGCCTCTGCTCAGGAGTGTGTCTGGGTGTTCTAGGCCCAACGCCTCGCTCTGGAAGCTTACAACTCGCTTGAGAATTCTCCCGGCTTCTCGAAATTTTCTTCGGCTAGCAAGCACTGGAGCGAGATTGTTCATACTGACGAGGGTGTCGGCATGCTCAGGGCCTAGCATCCTCTCTCGCAGCTCAAGAGTCTGGCGGTGCATGTCTTCGGCTTCCTTGAATCGTCCTAGTGCATCAAGGACGGTCGCGAGGTTGTTCATGCTCTTGAGAGTACCTGGATTCTCGCTGCCTAAGGCTTCTTTTCGAAGCTCTATGAGGCGCCGCTGCTGGACCTCGGCCTCATCATAGTCCCCTTGTTTGTAGAGCATGGCAGCCATTCCACTCATGCTATCGAGAGTTCTGTCGTGATGAAGTCCAAGCACCTTTTCTCTTATTTTCATTGACTCCTGAAACTTCTTCTCGGCCATGATGTGGTCTCCATCGTTATCAAAACCAACAGCGGCCTCGTACAGTTGAGAACCAGCGTCGAATTCCGCCAATGCTTGGTCGGTAGAAGGTTGCTCTTTCGAGACCTGCACAGGCGACAAGTGCGTAGATGGGGTAGAAAGGCCCACGAGTGTAGTACCAAAGCAGTGCTTCACTTGAGTCAAGACATGCTTAAGTGGTACGATGAGAGCATGACCCGAAGTGTTGCATCCCACAACATGGCCGTAGATCTCGTTGGTGTCATCGTCAACAACTACCGACCCGCACTCCCCGCTAATGAGCCCTGCAAGTTTAAGATGTAAGCTGATGTGTTGTGCTAGGATAGAAATTGGCTGGTATGCCTTACCTTCCTCGTCGTTGAGAATAGCCGTCCAGACTTCGCAGTCGGCTTGTCCAGGGACAGCACCTAAAAAGCTCGAACCAGCAAGGAGCTTAGCGTGCAGCACACCTCGAACACCTGAGACTATTTTTACTGGTCCCAAATGTTTTCTTGGTTCATTCCGTATCTTACTCAGGCAAATAGTGGGTGCATTTCGGCCGTTAAGGAAAAAGGCGTTCGAGTGACGAGGTTCCAATGTTGAGGACAATGGACGTGTCAAGCTCCAGTCCAGATAAGCCATGGCCGGGTCCAGTTTGGCAGGCGGTATCACCATTTGCCAATCGTCTTGATATTCATGTTCAACCCGAGCATCTGGGCCGATTGTGTTGGGCAGCCAGCACGTGTGGCTATCTTGAGTTTGTTCGTCCAGATCATCCTCGGAGTCGTAGTCGTACTCGTCGTCGTCATTTTCCCAGGGGTGGTTTGATGCGTCTGCATTGTCACTGTTGGGTGGTGTGGACTTTGGTGAAGTATCTTCTAGATCGACACCCGAGTCGGAGCCAGAACCGTGGTTGGGTTGAAAAATGTGGTCGACGGTGAGATGAGCGTTATCAGCACCGACTTGAATCGACACGCCCAGAGTCGCCGACGATGATTGATAGCGGGCTAGCCCACCACAATAGGTCACTCGGTTGTCAAAGAAAGCCTCTAGCAAAGTGTCAGATCCAATTCTGAGCACCGGCCCAGATTTTTCCTTGAAGTAGACGAGCTTCAAAGGCGGTATGGGTTCCTTGAATTTATTCCGGAACGAGAAAAAGGCGTTACCGCAATGCATCACCGCCTGCGTTCTGCCGCCGAACAGAGACTGTAGGGCTCGCATGTGTTTTGAGTCGCAACGGCATCGAATGACAATGCTTGGGAGCGCCTCCTTGGGTGAAGCGCCAACCATTCGAAGCTCATAGCTAATGCGCTGTGCCACGTCGCGGAGCTTGACGTCCCTATTAACCATGTCTTGCAATTCTCCCTTGACAAACTCGAATCTTTGTTGGTAAGCAGGTTGATCCCACCATTTCAACCGGATAGGAGCCTTTGGATACATCTGCTTGTTCTGTTTGCTGCCGGGGATGGCAATGGGACAGCCATAGTAATCGTCGTCCTGAGCCGGAGTCGACGGCCCTGCAGCCGATACAGAAGTATTGGTTGACTGACTCAATGCATTAGGATTCTCAAACTCTTGAGTTCCTGCTTCGGTGAGCGAATCTGATACTTCTGTGCCATCTCCAGAAGTCAGCTGTGAGGTAGTAGCATAGTTCGAGGGGAGGCCGCCTGCACATGCCGCTTCTCCATGACCCCGCGAATTATACAGGATGGCAATGCGCTGTCTCCAGCGATTGCTCTCCAGTGGCTTGATTTCGTTCGAGTGCCGTCTAGGTATGTGGAGTTCATCCGGGGTTTGCTCTTCAATAACAGATTGGTGACGGTTATGCATGGCAAGCGATACAATCACCGCATTTGGTGTCAAGATAAACGAAATGATGCGACGATTAGCAGAAGTCTGACCGTCCGACTGAATTAATATCGTACTGGCTGTTGGGAACAATTTTCAGTGAACCAAACGGACAATTGCGTAAAGAGCTCGTCTGCCCCAAGCCCAGTTGATGCCATACGACGATACCCTCGATCAGCTGAAAGCGACAATGCATGGCACTGCACGTGTTTCAAATCACATTCGCTTTGATTGGATGTAATTGTGAGGCTGTATGTTGGGCGCATTCACTAGGCACATTTGCATACTCAGCCTCACCAAGTAGATCCTGTTTCACAGCCAATTTCAACCCATAAACATCTCGCATACAAACACCAGAGATGGGAGATGACCTTGACTACCGCCAAGACATCGCCCTTCGGTTCCTTGGGACAGCCGATCGCAACTTTGAAGCCTACTTTCGAGTATACGACGATTTGCTCATAGACGCCGACGCCCACCTGCTGCAAGTTGGGCATTCGGAGTCAACCGAGCCTGGTCCGATCACTCATCGGGATGTCAAGATTGCAGCGAGGCTCATTCGGGAAAGTCCTGAAAAGACGCTCCATCAAATGACCCTCAACCTCCAAGAAAGGCTGCCCGATGTCTCAGCACAAAAGGCTAGTCTTGCCATTCGAGTAGCTGTCCGCACCATGTTTATGCTAGACTCTGCGGTCAGTGACTGGCATGGGCCCAGCTTCACGATTGGCAGGTACCGGCATGTTTCGTGGGAGCTTGCGGATTCATTCCACCAATTCATCTTGAAATGTTTTCATAAAAGCTCTCACGAGTCCGAGGACGTCATGGACGCCATAGCTAACAAGCGAAGTCTTAAAGCCTGGAAGCTCAAGGCAAGGTTGGGCATCACTTTCAGGGCAACTGACAACATTGCTCAGCACCTTTTACTTGATGCCGACAATCGAATTCTCTACCTCTTCCATCACACATCATTCCTCAAGGCCCAGCTGAGCCGGCTTCAGGGCCAGAATATCGATAAAGAGCATGACATTCTCAACTGTCTCGCAATGTGAGTTTGGGGACGAAATTCATGTCAATGATGCAACATTCACATTAGCTAGGGGAATCCTTCCACCTCGTTTGCTGGCAGAGACACTTCACTCATTGCAATCTATCCTCTTTCACTGGAGTGATGAGCGATCAAGCAGGATCCTGCGCCAGCTAATCCAGAAGAAGGGATTCGACAAGGATTGCTCAGAGCCAGAAGGTTACAAGATTCTCGACGATACCCTAGACAATTTTGAATACCTATACTGGGGCCACAGACTCGCCGAGATCTATGATCTTGTGATGGATAGGCCGCCCAAGAATTGGTTCGAGCGGTGGATCAAGTGGCAGTCTTCTGAAAGCAATGCATTTGCTGTTGCTCTTGCGGCTTTGGTCATTTCTATTATTGTGGGCTGCCTCTCGCTGGGAATAGGGGCATTGCAGGCATGGATTGCGTGGAGGCAGTGGAAAGACTCTCCGTGAAGGTATGCGTTTTGAAGAATTAGTAGACTTCAATGTTAAGATACCCGAAAGCAAAGCAATTTCATTGTTGTACGAATAAGATTACACGCTCTTCGGATACAGAAAGTCCAGTTATCATTGGTCTGGAGAGAAAGGGGGCAACTTCTTCACTTCCCGCGTCTACGTTTGTAGCCGTAGCTTTAATCACACGGATACCTACCTATACTCACTAAAGCAGCAATTAAATAACAATTCTACTGGGTCTACGTCGAAAACCGTTTGGATGTTGCCACACAATTACTCTGCTGGCAAACAAAGAGCAAGGTGCCTCTGCAGGAGCCCGTATTGATAATACGGGCTCCGGCATGGAGGGACATACTTGTTACGTATTATCCCGTTGACAACTGCTGATAGGGATCCAAGTATCTCACGTGGTATCTCAATAAAAAAGGAATCAAAACAGGCTTCATACCTGAGCCTAAAATCTCAAAAACTCAATACAGTAGGTTTAATACTACATCTCATATAAGGACTTCCTGCCTCAACTAACTCTATCCAAAGCAAACACATTGCAGGTGGCCAAATTAAAGAAAATAAAATACTCTCTTCCTTAGCGACTTCTAACCTTAACCTCTCACCGCAGCCACCTCAAGAACCTAAAACGACGACAGCCGGCCTATGCCAGAGATCTATACGTCCGTTCCTTTAAGGATTCAAAACCACCTACATATATCTCTCGTTCTGTATCTCTCGTATTGTAATTGGCGTCTATTCGACCACTATCCCTCACATCAATCCCATCTTAACCACTCCATCAAAGATGTCTTTCCTCCCAGAGTTGACACCAGAGGTTTTCACTCATTTGTTTCCTCCCCATACCGCCTGCTTGGATGGAATGATTTTCGACTCCCTTCGTCTACGAGCCCCCTCAGTCATCCATAGAACGCCCGAGACTTCATCAGTCGAGTTTCTGGGGACCCTCCCTCCAGAAATTCTCGCCTCCATCTTGAACCTTCTCGACTTTCAATCCCTCTCTCGATTGTCCCGCGTCTCTCTCTGGGCCAAGTTGAGTGTAGAGGCCCTCCCGGCATACAAGGAATTCTTTCAGCACGCTTCCGAGGTACTTCTCGCTTTGTCGTTGACCAGATTACTGCATTTTCACTCAGCTGCACTGCTCCGCCAAACGCTTCGAGAAAAGGAGTGTATCACCTGTCGCCGCGAATTTGCTGGCTTTGTATTTTTGCCGACTTTTGAGCGAGTCTGCTACGAATGCCTTTGTGGATTACCTAGATTCCGCGTCACCACAATTGAGAATGTCAAGGAGTGCTTCGGCTTGCTTGACAGGCAGCTTCTGGGCATCCCCACCTTGCACAGCATCTCCGGCTGGTATAACGTCGGACGAGATTCCCGATATATCGACGCAACTCGTCTTGTCAGCGCGAAGCAGGTGAAGGAGAGAGCAATCCAGATCCACGGAGACGCCGAGAACCTATGTAGGTACTTGCCTCCTGAGCCCCCTGGCGACAGTGCGGAATCAAAGCAGTTCGCCGTTCTCAAGCTGTTGAACAGCACGCCGCTAGATGATAGCAAGCCCGATGTGCTCGTGAAAGATGAATTCTTTGGGGTAGCGTCTGTCCGAATGCCCTACCTGAGCAACACTGGTGTAGATCGTGGTCGGCTCTGTCGAGGATGCCAGATTAAGGAAGAGAGGCGCTCGGGATTAGCTGCCCAGTTTGCTTCTTTTGTTCATAAGCGCCCCCGGAGCACACGGCTCTATTCTCGACAAGGCTTTTTGCATCATTCCAAGCACTGTTCTGGTGTGCTGGAACTTCTGTCTCAGTGGAGGAGGAGACAGATGCTTCCCGCGCTGGGCTTCTGTTTGAGCGTGAAGACTGAGAGGACGGCATTTTCGACTCGCTTCGATCTCGTCTAAGCCGGAAGAGGTAGACATAGTGACTACTTCTAAGCCTATATGACTGAAGGTCTGAATTATCGTGTTTTCCTTGGCTGCGTGGTTAGGAAGTAAAAGAAGAAGGCAACCCGTAATCTGAGAGGCTGAGGTCTGAGGTCTATCGAAAAAGAGAGAACTGTGGTAGCTGTGGATGAAGTGGATGAGGCACTAGCTAATTTGTACTCTGCTCATACTACATAAACTCCTTGTTTTCCATCAAGACATACGTGTTCAGTACCAGTGAGCTAGATACGCTGACCCAAATCTACCAGATGGGCGGTCCTGAAGTTTGAGCCGTAAATGCATGAATATTGTATCACCCTTACACATAATACTTCTGTCGTACTAAGGTAGCAGCTACTAGGAAAGTGTTTAGGACAATTAGAGAGTAACTTATTACCTTTATGATAGCAGCTATTGATAAGATTTATATGAGATAATTATCTATTTATGCTGGAATGTTGAAAACACCAAGTGTAGAGTCTAGTCTTGGAGGTCGACGAGCAAGGATTACTTGATGTCGTTGCTTCTTTACAGCGAGATGGCCGAAATGTTGGACAAGGGTTACCCCAGATTCCCCAGTTCCTCCTCCACATCCCGACGTCACCAAGTCTTGCCCGAGGTTACTATTGCTGATGCAAAGCGCGGCGCGGCGCCTTTGCGGGGTTAGTCACACCTTGGACAACGAATGGATCCTTCGCAATTATGACTTCCATATCATCCGGTGACTCCTGATTAGATGGATGCTCGGCATCTCTGCAGCATGATGACAACCCCGCTCTCCCGACAGGAACTCCAGCGCATTCACATCAAGTAGATCACCACTGCAGACCCGAATTCGGCAGAGCAGATCGGCAAGCCTGTGATTGGCAAGGAGGCTGATTCTTAGTGCTTCAAATACCAACGTTGTCTCCCGTAAGCTTGGGCTTATTCAAGTCAACGCCAACATGGAATCCTCTATCTCATTATTTGTTGTCCCGGTCCTCTTGCTCGCTTTCCTTATACGCTTTATTGTCCAATCCCTTCGCTCTCCACTTAGAACGGTGCCGGGTCCATTCCTAACCCGCTTCACAGATGGTTGGTATTTCTGGAAGGTCCGGGAGGGATCATTTCAAGATGTGAATGTAGATTTGCACAAGCGATACGGTAGGTCTAATTGCTAACTCAAAAGTATTCAACGCTGAGCATCTCACGATAGGGACTATTGTTCGATACGGCCCCAACCGCTACAGCATCAACGACCCCGAGGCCGCAAAGATCATCTACGGCCTCGGCACCCACTTCCCCAAGTCATCATGGTATTCGACCTGGGCAAGCCCGGGACAGTGGGCCGTCTTCAGTGATCAGTCGATCAAGCGTCACACCCAGAATCGAAAACTTTACCAAGCGATGTATGCAATGTCAACTCTGGTCCACTATGAACCCTTTGTCGACGAATGCGCCGACCTCTTTACACAGCGTCTCTCCGAAATGTCCACGTCCAATTTGCCCGTGGACATGAGGCACTGGTTCCAGTGCTATGCGTTTGATGTTATTGGTCTAATCACATACGCAAAGCGACTTGGCTTCTTGGATCGGGGAGACGATGTTGGCGGTGTCATTGGCGCACTGGAGAACCACCTGGGCTATGCGACGCTCGTCGGTATCTTCCCAAGCCTGCACCAATACCTCTTTCCTCTCAAAAATTACTTGGCCGGCGCAAAAGGTGCAGGGAGGGCCTACGTGTTGAGCTTCACCAATGAGAGAATCCGTGAATCACAGGTCACTCCCAAGCCTGTTGCAACCGACGAGAGGGAAGTGGCTATGGAGGACTTTCTCACCAAGTTCCTAGCAAAACATGCGGCTTCCCCAGATGTGTTTACGTCCTATCATGTTCTCGCTGGCTGTACCTCGAACATGGTTGCAGGCTCTGATACAACGGCCATCAGTCTCTCGGCAGTCCTCTACTATCTTCTCAAGAACCCAGCTTGCTTGCAGAAATTAAGGGATGAGATTGACGCACTAACTGCACGAGGAGAATTGTCCAAGTCGCCAACGTTTAAGGAAAGCCAACAGATGCCGTATTTGCAGGCTGCCATCAAGGAAGCGTTGCGGATGCATCCCGCCACAGGTTTGCCACTGGAACGAGTAGTTCCTGAAGGCGGAGCAACGATTTCCGGGCGATTCTTCCCCGAGGGTGTAAGTTGAATGACAACATATCAGGTATAACTGACTGACGGCTAATCAATGACACAGACCGTTGTTGGCATCAACACGTGGGTAGCACACCGTGATACCCGCGTCTTTGGCGATGATGCCGAGACTTTTAACCCCGATAGATGGTTTGTGGAGGACAGTGAAAGGCTCTCTATGATGAACCGCTACTATATGCCGGTAAGAGACACCTGCAGTTAAACACAGGAATATGTTGCTGACTTGATTGCGTATCAGTTCGGACTTGGATCACGAACTTGCAGCGGTCGACATGTTTCAATGCTCGAAATGTGCAAGCTCATCCCCCGGATCGTTCGAGACTTTGACTTTGGGCTTGATCCATCGTTACAACACGAGGAGTGGCATACCCAGAACTACTGGTTCGTCAAGCCACTCGACTTTAAGGTCCGGGTTGAGCCGCGTCAGTCAGAAAAGGAGAGGGCGTAATATAGGCATCAAAGGTATTCAACCTCTGTTTGCCCTGACCAGTGCCAAAAGATAGGCCTCGATAGGCATGGCTGTTGGTCTATGTGTTTAGCCCAGCTTAATAAGACGATCGCGATGACAATCAAGCAACCCATCTCGGAGTTAACTACGGACTACAGAGTAATATTGCTGCCGGTAGATTCAGGTATGAAGCTTGTGGTGTAGCGAGTGCATGGGTCAGCAGGGAAAGGCATGCCATGAGGACCAATGCCGGGTGGCCGGAGGACAGCCCCGAACTTCATGATCTGGGGCTATCCCCGAGGGCCCGGCGGCCCAACACCGAACCCCACAGTGCACCTTCTCACAGTGAGAAAAATAGGCCGTGTGTCACAAAGGACCAGTCGGCAAATTCAAGCAATGTCCGAAACAGAAACACGCAATTGCGACCGTTAAAAGGCGTCGTCTTCGCCATCCGTCGCTTCCGTCGAGTGTCCGGCTCCGTACAATTTTATCACCGACTCCGGCGATTTGTGCGGGCGGGGATTTGACTACGCCGAGATCCACCCGACGATGCCGCCTTTTCGGCATTAGGAACAAACCTTGCCTGGAAATTGGTTTCGTGTCGTTTGCATGAGGTTACTTTGTCGTGTCGGCTGCTTCGTTTCTTACTCCGGGGCAAGACCGTCTACTCCGTCCCCGCGGACATGTTGCTACCCCGCGGACGGTGGACGGCGTGCAGACCGTCTTATCAATCCGCTTATCTATCTGATAAGGCCTGTCAACCGTTGTTCAAAGACACATTTCCTCGGAGACCAAGTACCGACAATTGGTCAGTGAATCGGGCCACCACCGAATGGGCCCAAGGAAATAAAAGAGCGATTAACGTGACTGTGCCTATTAAATATCACCTACTTCCATTTGGCCAGCTCGAGGCCGATCTCCAGTGTTAGTGTTGGGGCTACGGAGTCAGATACCGGGCTGTTGAGGTGCGGAGTAACGCGTCCTAGGTGCACCTATCCATCCACTGTGAAGAGGACGGTGAAAATATGCCGTTCTCCGAGCGAGATGCGCGTGTGCGACGGGCAATGATTCGCCTCGGCATGTCATTAATAATGATGGCATCCACATAAAAATTACATTCCCACAACCCATCTTATCAGATGCATGGACCCGGGTCCCCGGCCGCAAGCTCGTGCCCTTTGTCTCTTCCCCTCCAATGAGAGATGACGTCTCCCCAGAAAGACTCCATTGCGCCTGACTCAGCGAGGGAAAGCGTCGAAAAAGAGAGCGCGTTATGCTCTAAAGAGGCTGGGAGTTTTCAGGGTTGCAGAGCAGAGACACTGGAGGGGAAAGAGGAGAGAGAGCCACGAGCGTTTGTTTAGCGTGCAGTTCAGTTGGCACTTGGCACTTGGCAGGAAGCACCAGGGCAAAGACCAGAGACCAAAACCAAAAACGACAGGGGGGCGAGGATGGTGGGTCGTGCCTTCCCTCTGGCTCTCTTCTCCGAGGAGCACCGAGGCAGCAAAGACGTAATGGCCGAGCAATCGAAGCTCGGTAATTGGCTGGGACGGACCCACATGGCTGCGATGCATTGGCCGAAATCGCCATCCTGTGAAGTCCCGCATCTTTTTTTGAGCAGAGCCGGGGCACCTTCTGAGGAGCTGAAATTCCTCCCTCCGTCATCGCCTTTTGCCTTTCGCCTCCCAGCAACTTCAATCCTGCATCACCACTTTGCATCGCCCATCAGCGACTCTACCGAATACGTCGTCGACCTTCAGAGACAAACGATCCTAAAGACTACCTACCGCTGCTGCTCCATTCATCGGCTCCAGCGCGGCTCTCTTCATCGTTCTCGGTCACATATCTCCTCACATATCCCACACACACATATTCACAATGTTCTCTCGAGGACTTCGCGCTGTCACGCGGCGAGCTGCTGTCGCTGCTCCCCTCGCCCGCCCTACCCTCCTCCCTGCCCGACAGCTCGCTCCCGCCGTCGCCGTCAACGCCAAGCGCTCCTACCATGAGAAGGTTCTCGACCACTACTCGCGGCCCCGAAATGTCGGGTCCATGAACAAGAAGGACGCCGATGTTGGTACCGGTCTTGTCGGCGCCCCTGCCTGCGGCGATGTCATGAAGCTCCAGATCCGTGTCGACCCCGAGACCCAGAAGATCTCGGACGTCAAGTTCAAGACCTTCGGTTGCGGCTCGGCTATTGCCTCCAGCAGCTACCTCACCGAGCTCGTCCGCGGTATGAGCCTGGATGAGGCTGGCAAGGTCAAGAACACCGAGATCGCCAAGGAGCTTTGCTTACCTCCCGTCAAGCGTACGTTTCCCCTCATCATCTCGCTTACCGTCGCTCAATTGCGGCATATCTCACCCACAGCTCACTAACTCGACATAGTCCACTGCTCCATGTTGGCTGAGGATGCCATCAAGTCGGCCATCTCGGATTACTACACCAAGAACCCCAACGCCAAGGTCAGCGACCTCAGCGGCACAGGCGTGAAGCTGCCCACTGCCGATGCTCCCGCTGCCGCCGCTGCTTAAGTGCACATATATACACACGACAAAACGCACATGACATATCGCCATCGCCGCCATATCACAATGATTGGGAACTATGGGAATGATACCCTCTTTGAGGCTGGATGAAAAAAGACTTTGCTTGAGATTACATACGGGAAAAGGATCACCTATGACATCAGACTGGGTGAGGTGTGCAGATTGATTGCACCAGATGGCCGCCACGGCTTGTCACCTCTTCTCTCCTTCTCGCGCACGATGGGAATTCTTTTTTGGGAGTCAGGGGTTTAATTTGTCTCGGCTTGCTTGAATCACACGGGGTGACCGGCTTTACAGGGGAGCGGGGTGAGACGATTACAGTTGACGGGGACGGCGTGAAGTGATTGGGGAGATGAGCTGTTGATGAGAACTGTAACAATTATTATTAGCCACACCGGCATGAATGTGAAACGTTTCAACAACCAAAATGAATATCGTCACATGTATCAGTTGTTCTGGATGGGTTCGTGATTGATAAGCCAGTTATCAGATGAGCCGGTGCGCTGGGCTCGTGACAGAATGAGGAACCATCTCCGAGGAGGCTTCACAAGCAATCTCATGCTGTCTTCTTGGCTTTACCGACCCGGTCGACTCGGTCACCGATGTTTGGCGAGCTCGCCGTGAATAGGCCACAATCTCGTGAGGCGCCTCATCCTAGGGGCACTATCACGAGCTTTCACTGAGGCGCTGTCACCGCCAACGCCCAAAACCGTCCAATCTGTGACCGTCGTCATCCTTATGCACGATCAACTCACATCCCCCCTGTCCTTGAACTCGGGCTTCCCCGTTCGGATGACATTCCCCGGCTTCCATCGACGCCTCCCAATCGACGTACCCCAGTCGTCCATCTCACGATTCCAGACTCGCGGCGCCTTATCAATCACCCCACCGGGGAGCCATGTGCTTCGATGCGTCCCACGCATTGATCTGAGCAGTCCGGCGCCGAAAAAAAAAGGAGACGCAAGTCCGTTTTCAGGGATGAGTGTAGTCAATCCCAGATCGACAAGGACGCAGGGGAAATAAACCCCTTATGTAGCTGCTGGTGTTATATCCGGAGATGGCCGCTCCCAGGGCTTAGATGAAGACATCGCGCATCAGCATCAGGCCATTTTCCACCAAAAGGGAAAAGCCACCACGTTGCATTTCGCGGGGTAGCTGATCAGCTAGAATCATTTGTCGCCCGGGATTTTGGGGCAGATGATGTTTTACAGGAGTTTTGTGGGGTTTTTCGTATCTCGTAAGGGGAGGTTTTCTGTGAAAACGCCATACACTTGTCTTTGGTAATGTAGTTTCCATTCAACAGCAAGACCCGCTCGCTAGCTAAAGAAATGTGAGGCCCGGCTCATAGCTGTGTTCTCATGATGTATATGTACAAGATTGACTCCATCTTCACTCTGATGGACTCTTCAAGTTTGTGTTTCAGCCCTCAATGATGGGGCGTGTGTATACAGGCTTGGTCGGCCCAGGCGATGCCTTTCCCTGCGTTCCTTTTCGTAATGATAGAACACTTGACTTACTCCCCGACTCTTCACTTATCAGCTGGCACATGGACTCCATGAAACCCCAGTCCAATTGCAAACTCGGCCTCCGCTCTCCCCAACTCCTGCATCGTCTTCGCATCAAGACACAAGAGATAGGTCGTCGATGCGATCCCGTCAACAACCACACTCAAAACCACGCCATCGTCTTCATCCTTTGCTCCTGGACGTGGTACATACACTGGTTCTCCCGGTGTGTGACCCTTGGGGCCACTCCAAATCCATGCCTCCCTGGTAGTTACATCAGTCTTGACGAGTGCGTCGATAACCGTGCTGAGACCGCGCTGAATTGCGCTGTAGAAAAACCTGTACGGCTTGCCTAGAAGAAGGGGGTGAATTGTCGGGAGCTCGCCAGCGTGGGGGCTCAAAATGGAGATGGCCTCTTCCGCAGTAGCTGTGAAGGAGGTGTCTGGATATGAGGTGGTGTTCAGAGGCATCTTGAAGCGATACCTCGTGAACTGGGGATTAGCTTTCTCGTATCGTTTGCCCTGGAGCCAGTACTTCTTGGTGGCGTCGTTGCGGTCGAGGATGATGTCGTAGTAGAACCCCTTGATGATGTCCATGTTATCATACTTGGAGAGGTCCAGGCAGAGCTCTGTCCGCTCTTTGCCATCTTTGTCCTTGACTCGCTCCTCAAAGGCATTCACTGAGTGGAAGAAGAATGCGGCGGGTGTCGAAAAGGTAGCAACGAGCCCCTTTCCATAGCGCCGATCAACGACGAGCCACTTGCACCTCTTCTCTTCATCGAAGGGCAAGATAGACTCAAGGATGTTGCCCTTCCACAACATTTTAAGCCCATTCCATGCGAAATGGGATGAGGGAATGCAAAGCACGACATAGTTCTCTGTGAGAAAGAAGCTGTGCAGGTACGCTGGTGGAACATTGGAGTCGGCAACGGTAGCAAGAATCTCTGTCTTTCCAGAGGCGGCGTCAACTCGGAAGATGCGGTAGGTTGGTACACGGCCAAACTCGAGGTTGAAGTTGAAGAAGTCTCCGCTCACTGGATCGCGCTGGGCATGTGCGCAGGAGGTAGGGCCCTTGAGCGAAGGGTGAAGCTCGCTTTGCATAGCGACGCCCAGAGGTTGGAGAGTAGATGGGTCAACGCGGTGCATGCCGGCGTAGTCTGTTGCGACAAACACGTTTTCCAGCTTTGCTCTATGACCAAGAGGGATTGCTGGTGCTGCTGTACCATTGCTGTGGCCATGTCCGTTCGCCTTGGGCGACTGCTTCTTTTGCTTGTCGGTGTTGCCCAAGCCGGGGACGTCAGGCAAGACAACGACATTGTTGTTGACATACTTTGGATCAAAGTGACTCATGAACTTAGCAAAGATGCCAACACAAGGGTCTGCCTTTTGGCCAAATGTCATGCCGGCGCGCCAGCCCTTCTTCTTGACGTCCTGAACCCACTGCTCAGCCTGACGTCTGGAGGAATACCACACTTGAGTCTCGCCGCCATCATCTGGGATTATAATATCGAACCGATGAGTCTGAGCAAACCCATCGAACCAGTGAGACGTGAAGTGTGTGCCACGAGATGTGTTGTCAACGCGGCTCTGGCCAGGACCGGTGCGAAAGAGAGCGCCTGCTGCCCAAGAGGGGATGGTGCCCTTGACGTTGAGACGGAGAGGGCCGCGATGCTCGTCGAGGTTGTCGAACTAGAAATGTCAGTGAATCACTAGGCTTCAAGGCTAGGAAGTAAAGAGGACACGTACGGCAGCCTCGTTGGGCCATGTCTTCCAAGATTCATCGAGAATGTTCTTGATGATATTGGCACGGTCTTCAGCTTCGTGCTCCCGAGTGCGGTGAATGATGCCCGTTGTGTTGATATCCATGACAGAAGTAGGCGAGATTCTTGGGCGTGAGAGGGAGGTTATAGATGAAAAGGATAGATCTGTGTGTCGTAGTGGGTTTCTAAGAAGTGATGCTGAGAGCTATGAAAGAAGGCGATAATTTGAAGAGTTTCTGCCAAATTTATATCCCACAGGAGGCGATATGGCTTCACCACAAACCACTGCTGGGCCAGTATGAAAGCCTGTATACGATAAGGCAGGACGTTTGTCGTCGGGTTGCTTTTCGTCGGCTGCCAGATGCAGTGTTGGGGCGTAGCTTGCAACTGGCAGCACCCGTCGTGACGGATCCTTGACAATAGCTAGAAGTTCTAAGAGTTCTGTACAGTTTCACTACTGACTTCGAATGAATTTCCTCATTCGGATGTGACAATCGGCGTGTTGCGGCTGTCTGCATGTCAAGGTTACAGCGACAATCCTGTCTGCCTTGTCGAGTATATATCCGGTGTTATTGTAAGTCGACTGGCCATGAATGGTGTGCCCACGCCAGTATAACACTGGGGGAATTGAGCTTAAAAGACAACAATTCGCACTCATGATGAAAAGCCTGAATAGGAGAAAAAGCGGCTTGCCATTTACTCATTAAAGAAGAGCCGCTAGTTGATGGCGTCACGGTGAACAATGACCCGAAGGAACGGGAGGGACTTATTGAGGAATATTCCGCCCCACACACTCTATTGAGATGGGTGCGGTGACAGGTTCAGCCCAGATGCAACTTCGCTTCTGACACTCACACCCGCATCCTGCAATCGCACGTGCGCCCTGGCTCTGAGGAAGACGATGATGCATCAAGGGTCGAAGCGCGGTGTCATTCCGCCCCAGTTCGCTTCTGTCGTCAGCCGCTAGCCTATCAGAGGCTGTAGCCTCCAGAGACAAGGGGAGGTAATTTTCCGATGCTCGCTTGGTGAAACCACTAGATATATATCGTTCTTGCAAGGGTGGCTCTTGAACACACTAGCAACGCCGACGGAGCACTGACGGGTTGCACTAAGATAATGGTCAAGCTGAGGCAGAACTTTTGTAATTGACCTCAGGGCTGAAGGAACGGGAACCATGAGGCATCTTTCGCATCCGAAACCACACGGTGAGTTACGCGTACGCGGTGCTGTCGTACGGCATGAAGTCATAAAGGACTCGGAGCTATTGGTGTGCCACGTACAACACGGCACGGGTATTGATGTCGGCTATTAGATGACGATATTCCCGGACGCGGCTATTGCTATAAATGTCTTGGGCTGGGGGCGGAAAGAAATCCGCCAGTAACGGCATACATACAAGACATTGCCAATGCACGTTCGGCTATTCCTCAGCAACTAGAGTTGCAAATGCCCGGGCTGACCATTGGAAGGTCTGGCGTTGGCTGTCTCAACCGCGGCCAAGACTGTCGTCGGAACAATAATGCGGTTTGGCATGTTTCCCCATACCAGTGTAGTCTCTGGTTGGTGGCCAAGCATGGTGTTTTCTACAACGGCGTCCTTGGCGGCAGTGATTCCTCAACAATGCAGGCAAACTGACAGCTTGGCTATGCTTGGCCAGGACAATTTCGCAGCGTGATATTTTGCAACACTTGTCATAGACCTTTGCGAGGTTTCTGTTGGTTGTGGGCGACAAGCCAACTCTGAATGTGCTGGTGTGAGAGGTCCGTTATAGCGGGGTCCGTCCTACAAGCACCTAAAGCTTCAGTGCATTCGCTACACGTGACATCAACCAAACATCATCAACACCAAGCATACCGCGATAGTCCTCACAACCAGATAGAGTGAATATCCTCAGATAAACTCATCATCATGTCTAACCGGGCAACTGCGCCGACGATTCCCGCGCTAAAGCAGTCCTTTCTCACGAACCAGACAACGCTTCTCGCGCAGCCCCTCGCTCCATCTCGTTCATGGCAAGCCGCCAACGACGCGTCAGAGGAAGCCATCCCACAGCGCGTTCTGCAAGAAGTCCTCCTCAATCTTAACGGCACAATCCAGCAGCATTGTCGTCGCGTCTACGCTCCGCAGGCAAGTCGCAGCATTGCCGAGCAGATTGACGGCATCTACACCAAAGACGCTGAGCGTAGGGTGGGGGGCACGACTGATGCCGATGGCGGCATTGGCAGAGAACTAGACCTCAGTGAGTTCCTCCGCGTCTCAGCCGCAAATTGAGAGGGCGCTAGCTGACATGCATGCAGCCGATAATGAAGCCATTGAAGCTCTCCCGCCGGCTTGGCACTCGGAGAAGGAGGTCACCGACTACCCCATGGAAGCCAAGCGGTACGCGGATGCTGTTCGCCAGCTATCTGAGCTTAACGAGCGGCGCAAGCAACTAAAAGATCAAGTGGCACGGCTCAACCGTCTCAAGTCTGTTGTTGAGCCATTGCACACAACTGACAACGGTGTCGGGATCCAGGAGAACCTCCTCACTCGCAACGGCCCCGTTGAGAAGGAGCTTGAGAGGATGCGATTCTTGCTAGCCAGAGTTGGTGGTCGGGTTCACGCATTACCCAAAGAGGCTTCCAATGACTCAGCTCGTGAGATCAAACTGGAGGAGACTAGCGCTCAAGGTCGCAAGAGACGCGTTGACCAGTTCCTTGCTGATAATAAGGTGTTTCCTTCATAAAGGGGCAGCCAACTGACCAACCATTATTGGTCTTAGCAAACGAGAAGAATTTTTTTGGAACTTTTCGCTCCTGAGGAGCAAGCCAACGCCTACTCTGAGACTTGCAAAGTCTTTAAGTTCGTCGCTTCATCACCAACTCTAATTCGCCATTTTTCGGGTGCAAAGACGAGCGTTCTTCATTTCGCCACTTAAGTCCCAGCCACTAGGCCGCCCAAACTCTCTGGTTAGGCTTGATGGCGTCGAAAGAACAAGAACACCCACGGGGACCGAGGGGTCACATCTCGCAAGCATAGTTCATGTCAGCATAACTGCCTCTTCGACATACTCAACCAGCCACATGCACGACGTCTTAACCATCGTACGAGGCGATGGTTCTACCTCAGAGGCCCGCGGGCTATCGGGTCTGTGAGAGCGGGCGTATCGGGCATTGTTTGAAGGACAGGGCTTGACTTGGGATGTCGGTGAACATCGAAAGGTCACCGCGGAAGTGGCACGGGATGCCGTTCATACAGCGCCATTTTTCTAGATCTCTGGGATGAAGGAATGGGCACTTTGTGCAAGGAAAGGTTGACGGCGGGGGACTCCCCGAGATGGCAGTCCCCGTGTTTCCTTGAGGATACGCGTGAAGCGTCCTTGGGTAATGTCGCGCACTTTGACGCGAGTGGGAACTTGTAGAGTAAAGAAGGATGAGCCTAGTACATAAACCTATAAGCTTCGGCTCCTGATGTTGATACTCTTCCGCTGCAGCAAGGACATTGCCAGTACTGTTTGTCGTTCGGGAGAAACTTCTCAGCCAAATAAAAATCCATGCCAGGCCATGATGAATAGTTGATGCTCAAAATTGAGGTTTCGGGTTCGGCTCAAGAAGCTCCTAGAACCCCATATGAACAGTGTGAGGGCTCAGCACATCTAAAACGCAAACCGAGTTGAATCCGTGCTAACCACTCAAGTTTCGTCTGTAGTAACGATCTTACAATTCTAAAATTAACCAAATTCTCGCTAAGGATAACAACATTATTCAAGTATTTAGCTAATGATAGCATAAGTCTGAACGTAAAATTTTGTAAGTGTCATATATCCTTAGACGTGTATTTT
Organism: Fusarium decemcellulare; assembly: GCA_013266205.1. Classification (NCBI taxonomy): domain Eukaryota; kingdom Fungi; phylum Ascomycota; class Sordariomycetes; order Hypocreales; family Nectriaceae; genus Fusarium; species Fusarium decemcellulare. The sequence continues at coordinate 18,384 of JAAGWO010000759.1, forward strand.
CATGAGATTAGTAAAGAATTTACCATGGCGAAGATGAGATAGACCCAAACCGGCCCTTCACTTCCCTTCACTTCATTGATGTAAGAAAAACATAAGTACAATGCAATTTCGACCAGAAAGTCTCCCGGAATAAAGCCTATGGCCTCAATCGAGACATATTTCCATAACCTTCTCAGGATCGAACGTCGGTGATGTCCCGTGTATTCTCCCCAGTCCGATGCGCTTGTACTTTAAATCACCCAGCACTTGTACAGGATCTATGATGAGGAATAACTCATTGATTGTTGCGGGTGTTGATTTTGTCGTCGAAGATAGGAGGAGTAGACATAGATACGTCGATACCCCGACCCTCTTCCCGGCGTCAAACTGTGCACAGCATCGCCAACGAATTCCTCCTTCGTCATACTCAAGCTCCTCATCGAAAACCTGCACATAGGCCGGATTATGGGCATTTCCTTCCTCAGATGACCTAATCAATATCTCTCGAACGGGGCCTTGGATTTGGAGCTCTGCCTTCCGGATGGGCGAGGTATACCGCGTACTTTGCCACTCAATATCGCAGCTCAGGAGCTTAACGCGCGCATCTTGCTGCTGAGACCATGCACCTGTCGAAGTTCCTCCATGCCATAAATCATATGCTACGTCAGGGCAATTGAGCCAGGACCACGATGGCAGTTCTGGCACAGCTGAACTCTCTGCTGGTTCAAGGGCCACCCATGCTAGATCTATCGCAATAGATCTCTTCCAAAGGCCTAGCATAGGTGTATCACCCATGAGTGATGCGAAGTATCCTGTAATGCCTGCGATTGCTGGGACCCTATCTCTTTCATACGTAAACTTGCGCCTCGAGTAGTTCTCTGCTATCAGTCTCCAAGTGGCACGGCACCACAGATCATTCCCCAAGAGGCTGGGATGGAGTGACGGGGTGCGAACGTATGACTCAACTTGCAGCATTTCTTTGGGTTCAAAGCTGAGTCCACCCTCTGTTTTGTAATGCCCCCGGCATTGCCAATGAACTTCGGCTTGCATACAGGATACGACACGAGGGGATAACAGTTGTTCCTGAAGGGTCCAGCCGCGCTCACTAATGATATTGTATTTCAGAGCATGGCTCCGGATGTCATTGATGTAGTAGCGGACTAGGAGACCCGGGTCGTTCGGGTGATCCTCGTGGACACAAGACAGCAGGTCGCCATCTTGGTGTCCATTGGCATCAGGGCCGAAACAGCCTTGAGAACTGTTTATGGACTGCGATGCCGTTATGGTCAGCTGGCTTCCAGAAAAGATATCACCCATCTGTGCCGCCTGCTGTTGCCAATCTCGTTCATCATCCTGGACTATGCACAAGGCATCGATCCAAATGTATGGGATCTCAAGCTTTTGCGCCATACTGATAGCATCCGCAAATGTTCTCGGCAACAAGTCCCAGGGGATCTCCTCGCTGAATTGAGCAAGTGTTTCTTTCGTTGTTCGAAGTTGCAAAGAGCCGCCCCAGCAGTAACTGAGTGTTGCGTACTCCGTCTTGTCCAGATGAGCATGTTGCTCGATTATTCGAATGGGGTTTCCATCCAAGCCAACCGAGATAAGCCTCCGGGGGACAAATGGCGCAGGGCGGCATGCCGTATGATCGGGGTGGGAGCTACATTCTTGGAACCATGATTTGATGACCGACACCTTGCCATCAAGGGTGCTTTCTGACTGGAGATGCTGTACCGACGTTGGGTCGGTTTCTGGATCCAGGCTTGTCAGGCTCAATATCTTCGTAGGTATACAGTGCTCATGAATCACGGTGGAATCCTTACCTCTAAGACGATGAGACAGAATTGTAAATATTGAAAGCCACAGACGAGAAGAGTTTAGGCTCTTAAGAGATACTTCCATCAATGCCCAGCCGACTCCGGATGGCATATGTCTAGAGCTTTTTACTTTAACGGTAACTGGGTACTCGTCGACGCTATGGACCTTGGTCTTGTCTGTCACCTCTTTCTGGAAGCTTTCAGGTCGATTCAGTAACGCGGTCATTGATCGGCAGAGGAAGCATGTCTCGCCCGAGGAAACCAGATGCCCAAAGTCTGTACGGTGCGGTTTAGGGCCCGGGGGGGAGGCATTGTCTGCCAGCGACTCTACTAATTCCCAACAAAAGGAGCACAGAACTGTTCTATCGGCCATATCGGTAGTAATTATGTTGTCGCGTGCATGCCATGTCAAGAGCACAACTTACGGAGTATTCCCTTGGAGCTAACCATGGTCCATCCACGCGCTGACATACATACTGTCCGCCACCACCCAATAGACATGCCGATACCCCTCCCTGAAGCTCTAGCTTTGGCGCATTTCAGGGCGGGTTGATAACTCGGCTCCCCCACCTGGGTAGCTATTGATAGATTCCGTGCGCTATTGTTCCCTCTTGTAGTCTGAATATCTCGTCAGATGGTTTTTTGCGTCTGGTATTTGGAATCATTTTGAAGCTCGCAAGTCCGAAAAGGCTGAATTGGAAGCGGAAATGGAACTGATGCGGAAGGACCCTGCAGCTCCGTGTCAGCAAGGCAGCGGCTCACCGACATGATTCCTCAGACGTCTTGGGCCATGTGATACAACATGATGTGCATAAACCGAGGTGGCAGCGGATGACAGATCCTAGCTAGTAGACGCTACCCCGCCAAAGTTCTGCCTCACTACGGCTCTAGCTTTCAACTGACTATTAGATCAAGGTTAGAAAGCATTGTCATAAACATTCAGAGCCTTCGCTACTGCTGTAAGGTAAAAATGAGCATAAGTGAAGGCATAACAATAACCTAAAACGTGGCTGATGCAGGCAGGGTTTGTGGCTGGGATGGCTGAGGTGGAAAAGGTTGCCCCGCCTTTAAGGTCTCCCCAGGCACGAACCGAGCTCCAGTGACGTGTGCTACCGCCTATCATTCTTGCCTTAGCTTAGTAGGTTACCACTTGCATCTCTGCTCAAGTGCCTGCTACCCATTTATTCCCCATCAATATCAGAACTTCATAAGAACATCTTGGAATTTCTTCTCGATTTATTTGCCGGCCTTCAAAATCAAGCAACAGAGAGAAGAACAACCCCAGTTTGCCTACCATGGCTTGTCCGCATCTCGACTCGATCGGTACGTGAACCTTCAAAATGACCCCGCCATTTTGATCTACCGTCGACTTTAAGAGCTTCTGCGCGAGCTTCGAGGCCGCCCCGAGTAAAGTATCAATACCTCTAACCTAAGTTTTAGGGCTCACGCCTCCTTCTCCTGTTCAATCCGTCTATCGGGAAGACTGTACTCAGTGTTTCGACTCGATCGTGAGATCCCCCGCCCGCTCACTGGATGTTCATGCTTGTCTTCGCGGACTCGAGCGAGCTAACAGGAGGATGCTACAATAGGACGATCCTGACGGCCTCGATGTCTGTCTACAGTGTTTCAACGGCGGCTGCGCCGGCGACCGCACACACAATAGGCTTCACACTGCCTTGACGGGCCACCCTCTCGCCCTCAATATCCGCCGAACTAGAAAGATTGTCGTCCGAGACGAACCACCTGCAAAGATGTCCAAGCTAGCTATCGCCGCTGAGACCGAGGAAGATCGCTACGACACTGCTCTAGCTGTCAAGTGCCTCGAATGCAATACCGAGCTCGACCGAACAAACCCGAAGCTTGCGCCCATGGTGGATAGCATTCTCAAGGCCAACACCTTCTCTCGCAAGGAGGAGGTTAAGGCTTGGGAGCAGGAGCTGACCAGCTGTGAGCACATTCTGATGCTCCAGCAACACCCTTCGAGGAAGATCGAGCAAAATGCGCTAAGCCACTGCTATGCTTGCGATTTGGCTGAGAACCTCTGGCTGTGCCTTGAATGTGGCAACCTCGGATGTGGTCGCAAACAGATGGGTGGCGTTGATGGAAACTCGCATGCTCTGGCTCACGCCAACGAATCTGGTCACGGAGTCGCCGTCAAGCTCGGGTCCATCACCCCCGAGGGCACTGCGGATATCTACTGCTACAAGTGCGACGACGAGCGCGTCGACGACAACCTGGGTCAGCACTTGAACCACTGGGGTATCGTGCTAGCGGAGCGCCAAAAGACCGAGAAGAGCTTGACGGAGATGCAAATCGAGCAGAACCTCAAATGGGACTTTAGCATGACGACCGAGGATGGCAAGGAGCTGATTCCACTTTTCGGTCCTAGCCTCACTGGCCTGAAGAACCTGGGAAACAGCTGCTACCTTGCTAGTATCATTCAGTGCCTGTTCGATATGCCTTCGTTCCAGGAGAGGTACTTCCGACCCAACGACGACCTCCCCATCGTCCAAGATCCCGCTTCCGATTTGGAGACTCAACTACGAAAAGTGGCCGACGGATTGTTGTCTGGGCGATACTCAAAGCCTGATTCTGATATCTCTGGCGAGGGCATTACGCACCAGAAGGGTTTGGCACCCGCGATGCTCAAGCACCTTATCGGTCGAGGGCACGAGGAGTTCTCCACCATGCGACAGCAGGATGCATTGGAATTTCTCCAGCATCTATTTAAGCTCATCACCCGGTCACAACATCCAGGAGACCTCCGAGATCCCACACAGCCATTCCGATTTGTTCTTGAACAACGACTCCAGTGTCTCGGCTGCAAGAAGGTGAGGTACAGCAGTAATGAGCAAGATAACATCTTCCTCGACGTTCCCTTGGAGAAGCTTCCTGCGGAGGAGGGCTCTGAAGGTCCGGCTGCCTACAAACCTGTTACTCTGAAGGAATGCCTGGACAACTTTACAGCAACTGAGAAGGTTGAGCTGACCTGCTCAGCCTGTGGAAGCAAGGATGGCTTTACTAAACGATCCCTGTTCAAGACTTTCCCTGACATCTTGGCTGTCAATGCTCGAAAGATGACAGTGGTCAACTGGGTTCCCATCAAGGTGGACGTTCCGGTGATCGTTCCTGATGAGCCTTTCCCCTTGGACAGTTACCTCTCTCGAGGACTACAGTCCGGAGAGGAGCAGCTCCCTGATGAGTCAGAGACCAAAGCACCCGCCTTTGAACCCGATGCAACAGCGCTGGCCCAGCTCGAAGCCATGGGCTTTCCCCGCAACCGATGTGAGCGCGCTCTCCACGCCACCGGGAACTCCGACGCCAATGCAGCCATGGAGTGGCTGTTTGGACATATGGAGGATCCCGATATCGATGCGCCTCTCGAGCTTGGTGGACAGGCTGCTGGTGGTGACACGGCGGATCCCGAGAAGATTGAGATGCTCGGAGCCATGGGCTTTGGCGCTCCCCAGGCCAAGAAGGCTCTGAAGGAGACAGGAGGTGATGTTGAACGGTCTGTTGAATGGCTTTTTAGCCATCCTGATGATCAGGGCCTCTTTGATGACGACGTGCCTGCTGAAGGAGCTGCATCTGGGCCGAAAGAGCTGGCCGGAAGTGCAGATTTACCAGCAACTTTCCAGCTTCGGTCGATTGTGTGCCACAAGGGCACAAGTATCCATGCAGGGTAAGGAATGGTCCTCATATTGGAGAGTACAACCACTAATTGTGACTTTCAGACATTACGTTGCCTTCATCCGCAAGGCTTTAGGAGACGCAAACGTTCCAAAATGGGTGCTCTTCAACGACGAGAAGGTTGTGGAGGCGCACGATGTCGAGGAGATGCGCAAGTTTGCCTATGTGTACTTTTTCAAGCGTGTTTAGTCGACATCCGGGATACCGGGAGCATTTGGGAGAGACATGGTGATGCGGCGCAGCAGGATTTGATGATAGGTTGGGATAGGTGCATAGAGACGGTGAATGGCGTGAGGGTGACGAAGGATAACAAGAGAGATGAGGGCATGGCATCATAGGCAAGATGCATAGGTTTAGAAAGACTTGTAGACGCAAGAAATCCAATTCGTGAGGCTAGGCCAAGATTCGATGCCTGGAATTAGACGATAGCACACCAAAATATCGTACAGATCTATCATCATCCTCCAAGTATTTCAACATGAAAGTAAAGGACCCTTTTGCGCCTTGTACGCCATCCAGGGCCGTTTCCTGGAAATGTTCCCAAAAATCTTCGCAAAAGCCCACAATCTCCCCCCCTCTTGAATCTTGGGGTTTCCTCCTCATTATTTTGTCGGGCTGTGTCTCGCTCATCCGCTAATCCGTCAATCGGTAGCTCACCAGTGTATCGACACGGTGGTTCGCCGTGCTGAATCCCCTGAGCTGCACCTTTTCACCATTCTCGATCTCCTTGGCATCCGAGTCACCCCATTCGACCGGAACCTCACTGTCGGCATCGGCATAGACGAGCACATTGAACGTGCAGTCGCCGTTGAGTTGGGGGAGGAAGGTGACAGAGGCGGTGATCTGGCGAAAGATAGCAGCAATCTCGGCTTGGATCTCTGCCTCGGTCTTTTCGGCGGTGAGGGGAGCGGCGCCAGCAGCAGCCGAGTTTTCTTGATCGGCCGAGGAAGATTTGGAGGACTTGGACTTCTTGGCTGGTTTGGAGATTTGGACCTGGAGGCTTTGTCAGATATGAGGGAAGGGGAAAGGGGGTTAGGTACCACGTACATCGAACTGCCAGCGCTCAACGTGCTCGCCCGTGTCCTTATCTGTGATGACGATGACGAGCTTGGAGATTTTGCCGCCGACCATCCACTTGTCGAGCTGGGACATGATCTTCTTGATGTAGGCCTTTACTTGGTCATCGGCCGAGACTTGTTCGCTGTCAGTCGGAGTTATCTCGACTCGGATATGTTAATTGGTTTACCTAGCATGTTGAGGCCATATTTCTTGACACTGAGAATGGTTAGCGTGATGTAAGGGGAAAGGAGTCGGGCAGTAACGTACGCTGTAAAGTCTTCGGCTGGGTAGACACCTCGCTGGAATCTGGTAATTCGTTAACATTGGGTCTCGGAACAGTAGGCAAACGCTCATACAGGATAGTATGGATGGAGTATTGGAACTGGACAAAGCTTCTGCGTTAGCAAAGTTAAACCAGTCGATCGAGGACCCTTTCCAAACGTACGAATTCGGCAACCAAGCGAGCGCTACCCTTGAGCGAGAGCTTGTGGACCTTGGAGGTGTCCTTGTCCTTGCTCTTGCTCTTTGACGCCTCCTTTGATGACATGGCTGACGGGTATGCTCGGTTTCGCGGGAATTAGCGACGGCGTTGGGCGGGAGGTTTTGCTGGCGACGATGATGGCGGGCTAGAGTTTGGAGATGGGCGGTTTTGTTTACTTGCGGTTGCGGGGTGGAAAGGGTCTGGCTGGTCTGTGCGGCGGGGTTCACCGAGGAAGGTCACCGAGATTCACCTTGTCAGGTGAAGAAAATGGCCAAGGAATATAAAGAATTGTTGAAACTTGGTAAGAGAAATTCATCAGCGCGCTGAAAAATAAACCCCCGGAGGCCATTGAGGTGCTTCAGGCCAATTCCCGTAGCCATTTTCATACCCATCCCCATAATCATATCCCTGATAGTACTGGTCTATACCTGCCACCTCATCTGTCGACTGACTCTCCCTCATAGGAGTTGAGACAGTTTCGTTCTCATTCTGATCTCCCTCATCACTTCCGCTCATATACATGGCCCAAGATCGTAAAAATAGCCCGATGCTAAGGAAGAAGGGGATTAGTTGTCCCAGTGTCCCAAACTCACTGACGCTCTCAATACGATTCCATGAAATAGGAAGCTCAATCGCCAGAACAAGAAGGATGAAGATAACAAGGCCAGTTAATACACGCATAGTTCGAAGCCTTTGAATATGTCTCTTTCTAAAGTTTGTCAGCGGAGCGAGCTATAAAGACCGGCTGCCCTTACCTGACCCTCCTGTAACGGCCATCTGGTGGCGGACTCCACGAAAAGCAGGAATTCATAAAGATATATAGCCCAATTATGACAAGAGTTGCAATGTAGAACACAGATCCGGCAACAACATAAGCCTTGTTCTGAAGATCCATCTTTCCAAACAGAAACACAACGTCCCGACAGTCACGGCCCAATCGTGGAAGAAACGTAGTATAATACCATGCCCCCATGGCCGCAACGGCTGTGAGAATTGTAAATGTGATGAAGAGATAGAACATCCCATGCACCTCACTCGTTAGGAGGAAAGGGTCCAGCTGTGGATGGCACTTCGTGAGCAGACGCCAAGCGTGCAAGGGCACGAAGAACAGGAAGAAGCCTATCCCGAATAGAAGCAGAAAGTACATGTCGAGCGGCTGGAGTTGGCCGTGGGCTACTCCAATGACAAGTGCTATTGAGGCGGCGGCGGAAGAGAATATGCTGACGAAGCGCATGTCCGCGAGGTGTTCTTCTGACACGTACTCGATGATCAGGGAGCCGAGCCATTGAATATAGAAGGCGGCTCGGATGCCGACACCGTAGATATCTGGCCGACCTGGAGGAGAGCAGAGAGCTTGGCTGTTCCCATCCATGGGGTACCCAGAACAACAGCGTCGATTAAAGAAGAGAGCCCTTAAGCAAGAGTGGACGCTTCAGGGATCTTGACATGGATCGGGGGTAAGGCATACACTTGTATGTCGTCTCCCGCATTGGCGACATATCGCGAGCAGTTTAGCGCATTCTTGTTATGCACAGAGCAAGATAGGCACGCGTATGGCAGCTTCCACGACTGCCGGGCCGATGCGATTCAGAAGCAGTCCAACACCAGATGCCCATAGAGCACTTGCTCGCGAGCGGCGTACATGAGCAACTCTACCTAACGGCCAGTAGGGCAAGGTGGTTCCAGATTTAGAATCATTAGTCTAGGTGAATCATTGTTAGGATAGATATTTTCATGAGTCTCTCGTATTAGCGTCCCCTGACGAACTGGGCGAGGCATCTAGGTGAACTGATACCAAGTTTACGGCAGGTTGCATCCAAGGAGGCCCTGTGACAGCTCTGCAGGTATGACACCATTCCATTCCGGGTGCCGGCTGAGAGCAAGAGATGTAATAGTTACGCACGTAGGTGCCTGAGAGCTGTGGACTGTCCATGTTGGAGTTGTAGGTTCCTAGGCTCCAGGCACAACAGGGCACACGTGTCGCCGACTGAGTGAACTGTGAACCCATCGCTCGCGTTGTGAAGCACGGTCAAGCGGGAGTCATGTACCAAGACAGCGGAGGCGAGCCGGGTCCAAGTGGTTCTCTCAAGTGAAAGTAGAACGCTCAAGGTGCAACCCGGGATCGCTCGTTGATATCCATGAGAGTGGATGCCCTGAACCCCGGGGCGGAGCGGAGTGCGTCCACAGGAGCGGGTGCGGCGGGACCATTCCGGAAAGTGGAGCCTGCAAGGGAACCGTTCGCTTATCGATAACAAAACTTTCCATTTTTTCTGCCACTGGAGAACATCCCACCCATTTTCGTGGCGCAATTTGTTCCCCAGCCATTCCTGCGACAACTCGACCGCCTTTCCAATAGACTCCCCCCAGGTCAATTGTCAGGAACTGTTCACTTACAATGGCTGCTACAAAGCATCTCCTCGCCGAGAGCGAGGAAAACGTCGTTGACCGCCCCTCCAAGAAGACCAAGATCGCCGACACCGATGCCGCCGCTGAGAAGGCCCGCTTGAAGAAGGAGAAGAAGGAACGCAAGGAGAAGAAGAAGGAAAAGAAGCGCAAGGCCGAGGAGGCTGCCGAGGCCCCCGCCGAAAAGGCTAACGACTCCGAGACCGAGCGCGCTGCTGAGAAGGAGCGCAAGAAGGCCAAGAAAGAGAAGAAGAAGGAGAAGAAGCTCAAGGCTGCCGAGGCAGAGCAGTCTGAAGAATCTGCTGAGCAGAATGGAGATGTCTCTGAGGAGGCACCCAAGGAGAAGAAGTCGAAGAAGGATAAGAAGAAGTCCAAGTTTGCTTCTGCTTCTGTCTCTGCAGACGACAACGCTCCCTCCAATGGCGCTTACGTCCAGACCATCAGCCTCTCCAACGTTCCTCAAGCCGATATCGACTCCTTCCTCTCCACAAACCAGATCACCATTACCGATCCCAACTCCGAAACGAACACCCTTCGCCCTATTCTGGAGTTCCATCAACTTCCTGCGACCAACCTCCTCGAGAAGAAGCCCTCGCCTTTCGCAAAGTTCAAGGCCCCTACGCCCATTCAATCCGCGTCGTGGCCATTCACCTTGTCCGCCCGTGATGTGATAGGAGTCGCTGAGACGGGATCCGGCAAGACGATGGCCTTTGCGCTGCCTTGTGTCGAAGCTGTTTCAGCCATTGAAAAGAAGGGTACTAAGGCAGTTATTGTGTCACCCACTCGAGAGCTTGCTATGCAGAGCCATGAACAGCTGGCTCAGCTCGCTGCTCTTAACAACTTGAAGTGCGTTTGTCTCTTTGGAGGCGCTTCCAAGGACGACCAGCGTGCTCTGCTCCGTCGCGGCGCCGACATTATTGTTGCCACGCCCGGTCGCCTCAAGGACTTCATGTCTGACGGCACCGTGGATCTGAGCCAATCGGCCTTTGTCGTCCTTGATGAGGCTGACCGCATGCTCGACAAGGGTTTCGAGGAGGATATCAAGCAGATTCTAGGTGAATGCCCTCCTCGCGAGAAGCGCCAGACGCTCATGTTCACTGCGACATGGCCCCAATCCGTTCAGTCGCTTGCCTCGACTTTCATGGTCAACCCCGTCAAGATCACAATTGGATCAAGCGGCAAGGAGACGGCGGGTGGAGCTGTCGAGTTGCAGGCCAACACACGAATCAAACAACGGGTCGAGGTCGTTGAGCCCAGAGACAAGGAGTTCCGCTTGCTGCAGTTGTTGAAGGAGCACCAACAGGGGAAGCAGAAGAACGATCGTATCTTGGTGTTCTGCCTGTACAAGAAGGAGGCTACCCGCGTGGAGGGCTTCTTGAGCCGCAAGGGCATCCGCGTAGGTGGTATCCACGGTGATCTACGACAGGAGCAGCGGACAAAGAGTCTCGAGGCGTTCAAGTCTGGAGCTACTCCTGTTCTTGTCGCCACCGATGTTGCGGCACGAGGTCTTGATATCCCCGATGTGAAGCTTGTCATCAACGTTACAGTATGTTGTCTCTATTCTCCACACTTAAAGTAGGCTTTACTAACACTTTCAGTTCCCCTTGACTATTGAGGACTATGTTCACCGTATCGGACGAACTGGCCGAGCCGGGAAGACTGGTGAAGCCGTCACCCTCTTTACTATCCAGGACAAGGCGCACTCTGGCTCGTGAGTACATTTGTTCCCCTATGAACCGACCAGCTGCTTACTTTTCACAGTCTCGTCAACATCCTCAGGGGTGCCAACCAGCCCGTGCCCGAAGACCTCCTCAAGTTCGGAACCACTGTTAAGAAGAAGGCCCACGACATGTACGGCGCTTTCTTCAAGGACGTCGACATGAACCAGAAGGCCACCAAGATTACCTTTGATTAAAAGTTTGTTTTACGAAAGCACTATTGTTTGGCTCCTCTGCGGCCACGGATAGAGTGTAGACACTCGAGGATAAAACGGCGCTCGAAGAACAGGCTGTGACGATTAGATGTGTCAAAAAGTCTTCTTTTCAGGGAATTTTAGACGTACATAAGGAGCAATAATGGGACGGCCGAAGCGGCAATCTTGATGAGAGACTTGATTGGTTCATCTCCTGCACTGTCGAGAACTTTAAGTTGCTTGAGAAGGATGGCTGTGGCCAGGGAGACGGTGACTGTTCCCTCGGGGAGCAGTGTTCTGATTTCGAACTCGACGCCGTGTTTTCTAAAGAACCGTTTGATAAATGCGCCGCTCCAGACGATGCGACATGCCATGTTAATGATGTTGGCCAACACAAGGCCGATAGCGCCGAGCGGAAAGATTCTCATGAATAAGAACGCCGATGTAGCGAAGGCAACAGAGAAAGCGCCCATCCAGCCGGACTGCTTGTGAACCTCGGCCTCTGATGCTACAGACGCCACAAAGGACTCTGTGAGCCCATTGAGTGCAAGGAACGGGATATAGAAGCAGTACGCAGCGAGCACGTCTCCAGCGCCCGAGACAGCCCATCGCTTTCCAGCCACGATGGCAAGGAGAGGCGGCGCAGCAAAGGGTCCAATGTTGATAATGATGGATGAGAGGAGGATGTAGAGACGAAGCAGTGTGCGTAGGTTCTGCTTTGCTTCCTTGACAGCTGGCGAGGGGTTTGCGGATGGCTTGTCGCCGTCTCCAATGGGCATGCGCGCTGCGGGAGCTGCCAGGAGGCGGGAGAAGTAGCTCCGGCTACTCTCCTCAACTGGCTGGAACAGCAGACGCGCCAGAAGTCCGCCGTAGTTGTTGGCCAAGGCATATGCGCCTTGGACTTCGGCACTCGCGAGGAAGGAGACGAGAAAGGTGTCGCCCTGTGTCAAGAGGTGCTTCACCACACTCTGGGCCATCATGCTTCCAGCGAGGCTCATGGTTGGCCTGTCAAAGTAGGATCCCCAGAAGCGGCCATCTTTAGTAGAGACGGCTTTAGGGAGAATTGAGAAGCCAATCGACGAAGCAAGTTGATATCCAGAGACGAGGTAGACGAAAAGCAGCGAGACTCCGTAAGTCATCTGCCCAAGGGCAAACGGCAGGACGCCCAGGTCGTTGTGCTGCTTAGAGGCCCAGACCGCAGATCCGAAGACGACTATGCATCGTAAAAATGTCGAAATCGACTCGGCAGCTGCTCGTGTACCAAATTGCAGTCGCATTTGCATAAGTACAAAGCAAGGCTCGGACAGCAGCTCAACCATGGCCGCAAGACCGTAAAGGTACAGCGAGTCGACGAGATAGGGCGTCGCAAGAGTCGCCTCGTTTGCATATCTGAGGTACGTCCATCCCAGTCCCAGGCTCACAACACTCCCCAGTCCAATGGCGAGGTAGCCCAGATTCACAACAGCCTGGCTCTCTATCCTGGCGGCATCCTTGGCGCTGCTGCCCTTGGTGTTGCTACCCACGGTACCCTGGCGCTGGATGGCCACCCGGAGACTTTCCCGAGCGAAAAACAGAACCGAGAGGTAGTAGACCTCTAGCTGGGTGGATAGTCCTAGGAGCGGTGCAGTGAGATAACGGAGGAGGAGCTGGTTGGCGACAAAGGTGATGAGGCGCGATGCGAGCTGGAGGATGATGAGCAGGGAGGCGCCCTTGAGCATAGATGGGGAGGATGTATTTGACAAAGGCTCGGACGACGAGACGTCCTTTGATTCTGCAGATGGCGGCATCTTGGCCGCGGGTAGAGGTAAAGACTGTGATGTGTTGCGAGAAGTTGAGATGAAGTTCAATTCGCCCTTGTTTTGCTTGTGACACGTGTTGAAGCGCCACGAGGTGGTGTTTCAGTGGGCTTCAGTGGGTGGTTGCTAGTTTACAGCGCATGCGGTTGATCTAACCTCGCCCAAAGAGAAGAGGATTCCCATCCAGAACTGAGGCCAAAGCTGAGAAATGTTCAAAAAAAAATTCGATCTTAAGGGAATTAAGACTCTGCCTATTTGTGATTTTGTTATAAAGTCATCGCCTTAACGCTTTACCAGGCTTTCAACCTTGTGTACTGGTACAGGCACTATGACGTTGGCAGGTCGTAGTGTCTCGCCTACCTACCCGGGAGGTGCCCGTTCAAGGGAAAATTCTCGAGTAAACGGCAATATAGACCGATTGGAATACTTATAAAGCCAGGAATTGCATTAGTATATTGCGTATCGCACTGTTGATATGTTTGCAAGCCCTCTGCTTGATAATTATGTTCAGAACCCGCTCAAGACATTCGATCCCCACGCAAGTTACTGTCGATGCAAAGACCGCCAAATCTCTTCTCAGTCTTTATAATGAAATAGAAGGGTGGTCAGTCAGTTCAAGCATCAAGCATCGATTTACATTACTAGTTAATCAAGGGTATTGTTTTCTAAAGCGAGACTTGCCTATTCTTCTACGACCTCCTGCTGCCATCTCGACTGTGGCCAAAGACGAGGCCCTCGCCTATCGGATGTGGCTTAAGCCATGCATTGAGGCTCAAGCTTGCCCCATTTAAGGCGTCACAGCTCGCTTCAACCATGTTAAGCTGTCTATACCACTACATGATACTTAGGTAACGATTGCTTGAACGAAAGAGTAAAGTGTCCTAAAGCATAATAATCATGTTGTCATGATAGTTTATCTTTCATATTTATAAACCAGGCAAGTAAGATATGACTGCAGTCACCATAAGCTCTAGTCCATTCACGTCGATCGTCCCAGAGAGGTCAGTAAAATAACAGATAATTTGTCTATGGGGAATTGATCTGACTAAAAGAAAAGAAACTCCAATGGAGCTATTCGCGCAAGTTCATGAACTCCTTGCCTCTATGACGTTTTCCCGATGGCAAGTGCGGATGCTGCGTGGAATTCCGCTCACTACTATTTTCTGGCAGAGGATACCGTGTGGAATTCCGTCGCGCGGAAGTCCGCCCTCAATGGCAAATACAGTCACTATCAAGGCTGACGAGGCTCATGGCAACAACACTTGCAACTGAGATCTAGGGAATGACATGCTGGTGAGTATCAAGAGAGCCGGAAGAATTGCTGCATCCGAGTGGGCCAATTGCGATCCTGTCAGATTGACAGGATCGGCGGTCTAAGCCATGGTTTTGCGCAATGGGGGCCAAAACTCCATAAATAGCACCGCCACGAAATCACCAGTGAACCGAGTATTCGGAGTCGTCGGGAGAGAAGCAAACTGTGGCAAAAGCAAGAGGAATATTCGGTTACCAACATCGTACGTCAAAGAAACAGCTCAGGAAATGTGTGTCATCAGTGCAGCAGATGTAAGGGTTCGTGTTGGTCCATCATCACTGGCGGGAATAGGCAGGGATCGCCCGGGTGCAGTGGTCAGCAACCTTGCGGAGACTAACAAGAGGCGAAGCAGCAAGTCAGACAGAGAGCTTGCGACTCTTGGGCTGTTCTGATGAATCTGATGAGAATCGTTAGACAAAGGTAAAGACGTAAAGACGATGGCGATATTCATGTTATTCGAATGACTTTAATGTGAGGAAGGTTTGGACCAAGGGTGGCGCAACGTGAAACAGATGGGCATTACAGGGAGGATATCAGATTAAGATCGGCGTGTCAACTGGTTCCTCATGCAAACTCTCAAACATTCTTTGAAAGATGCTCAGCCATGCCGAGCTAATGCTTCTGTGCATCTAGCTACAGTACATGCGGATCAGCTGGCGAGATGGACTTTGGTTAGTCCTCCGCAGCACGATACGCAAACAACCAACACAGTCTATTTATACAACTCGCCGGGGCCCTCATTTAATTGCTCGGACTCTGGCATGAACCCCGTAGCCACACTTGCTGTGTATCTTGGCATCCCTTCAACCTCTCAGCCTTACACCATTCCCCATCCCGGCCAGGTCGCAACCCCCTGTCCTAGACCCAGCTCCTAGTCATTTTTTTCTTTGCATCCTTCGATTTCCTCTTTACTCAGCATTCCTTCACCAACCATCGAGTCTGATTCGCCCGTGACAGCGTCGGGACGCGTGGTGGTTTGCCTTTGTTCCCTGCAAGCGGAGCAATCAATGCCCAGCTTGGACCTCGACTGGCACGCGCACGTCCAAAAACTCGGGTTTCTTTGAGAGAGCCTCGTCTCATTCCGTCTTTGTTGCGCAGTCTCACTTGCTATTCTCGACATTCCCGCACAGCTTGCGCCACTCAATTGATTCTGTCTAGGACAAAGGCGCAACTGACATGGGGCCAGTGCCCCAGCCTCAGCTCCAACCTCGACAGGTACCGCTATTAAGAGGGTGAAGAACAAAGAAGATTAAAAGTTGCCCATCATGGCCGATCCCTCGAGGCCCCTCACTTCGCCCGACGACGATCAGGTCTCTGCGCTCTCGCCCTCTCGAGCTGCTGCGTCGCCGAGGAGAGCTTCTATAAATCCGTTCCGCAGCAACAGCGGCTATCGACGCATGCCCTCAGATCACGAGCTGGACGAATTCGACGCTTCCGGTGGCGGTCCCTCGTCTTACGCATCCGGACTCGGTATTTCGATGAGATCGGCGCCGTCTCCGGATCATCGACAGAGTCTCACCCGTGTTCCGATTGCTTCAAAAGCGAGCCCACCCGAGACACCGCGTTCCTTTCATAATCTGCTCGGGGGCTCACACGCTTCTTCTGCCGCCTCGCCTGCTCATCATTATCCTGATCCTCCCCTCAGCCCCGAAATGGCTCGAACCACCGACATGCAGGGCACGCCAGAGCCCTTTTCTGAGATTTGGGCTCCTTCAATGCCTGCTGCTTCGCGATCTCCCAAGGACGATTTTGCCAAGGACACCGAGGACTTCAAAGATGCGCCCAAATCGCAGGCGCGTGGGATTGGTACACCGTCCTCAAATGCTGACGGAGGGAGCACCCCGGGCATGTTAGATCCTCGCGGAGAAGTGCTGGATGATGACTTTGACGACGATGTTTTTCACAAGAAATTCGGTAAGAAACGCTCATTCTTCTATGAGTGTCTCATTTTGGGCTCACCCGTCAACAGGCGAACCTCCGAGCCACTGCTCATCCAACAAAGACATTCACCAACGAAGAACGAGCTGGCTCTCAATCACCATCTACGTCCTCTCACTCTACTCGACCGTAATGAGCGGAATCTGGCTCGTGACGGCCATTCTACAACCTCGATGGGGCCACGGCATCTCATCAAAGCACGGATTGCTGCCCTCGACAGCCACGACAGTTGCGGCGCTTCTCGCGAAAACGATTGAAATGTCGTTCGTCACAGTTTTCGTCTCATGCTTAGGCCAGGTTCTCACTCGAAGGGCGTTTATCCGCAAGGCGCAGGGCATGACACTCGCCGAGATGACGATGCGAAATTGGGTCATCCAACCTGGCTCTCTCATCACTCACTTTGAGACTCTACCGTCGTCATCCATGACTATTCTGGGCATGCTATCTCTGACGGCCACCTTTGCGGCGGCCTTCTACACCACGGCTTCAGACGCAATGGTCTCCCCCAAGCTAAAGTCTGGAAGCTGGGAGACCAAGGAACTCTCGGGCTACGTACGCGCATCCTACGCCAACGCGCAGTATGTCTCGCACGACTGCCCATACCTCTTTGACATTAAGAAGGAAGATATTCATGCTGCCGAGTCCTGTATGAACGTACAGTTCTCGGGCCAGTCGTATCGCAATCTCCTCAACTTTATGAACATGTGGACCAACATCAACGAGAACGGGACTGATATTGTAGGAGAGCTGTCTGGGCGACCAACCGGAACTACGCTCCTCTACGACAACACTACCATGTTTTCGTCCTGGATCGAGACGCAGTATGGCAATGTGACAGCGCAGTATGAGGAGACGGGACGGATCATTAATAATGTCACTCTGGCCCTGCCCCATCCTGGCGTCTACGGCGCCGCGACCTTGCCAAAGAACGGAATCCTTCAACCTGATGATCTCGCTGGGGTGGGAGAGTATGCTGTCCGAGCCGGTGTTGTCTCGCCGTCCGTCAACGTCATGTGTGTGGATATGGACAAGAAGGATCTCGCACCGCTGGTGTACACCGAATGGCCCAATGCATTGGTCAACGATACGGATGTCCCCGGCCAGAAAAAGGGCTGGGCTGGATGGGAGGGAGAGGTTCCTCAACCGCTAGGCAAGAGTGGAAAAGCGGAGTATCTCAACCGGACAGAGGTTGATGACATTTTCCAATGGGGGCCCAAGTACAGCCGCAGACCCCCAGTCTTCCAGCTCGTATGTCACCGGTTACCATATTCTCTACACCTACTGACGTGTTGCAGTATCCCTACGACTACAACCTTCTGAGCAACGCAACTGTCACCGACTCGGATTCCATCTACATGCTCGGAAAGACAGCGGGAAACAAGAACTATACCCTTTGTCAACTGCGGTCTTGGGTATCTCCCAACTGTTCCACCATGTTCAACATCTCCGGCACAGCGGGTGCCACGTTGAAGCCTCATTGTGAGGACGACGAAGATGAAGACGCATATCGTCGGTCGTTTCCACCTGACCAAGGCTGGTCGCCACCTTCTCTGGATTGGAAGGTATGATTTAGTCTATCACGAGTGTGTTGTCAAATACTAACAGTATAACAGTGGCTTGCCGATCAATGGCGGTTGTCCATGGATCTCAACGGCGGCGCCGTCAACAACAACGCATCAAACGCCCGTATCCTCACCCAACTTGCTCTCCACGAGCCGAAACTTTCATCATCTCTACCCTCAATGGCCGAAGCTGTGGCCGTCTACTCCAGTTCACTCATCATGATCAGCGCCATCGACACTCCATTCCGACATTACTGGGACTACGACGCCCCCAACAACTTTATTGAGAACGGTCCTGGTTTCCTCCAGGCGTTTAACGCGTCGCTGGTTACGCAGCAGTACACATCCGGACATACTAACGCGTGGCAAAACATCTTTTACGTCGTCCTGGTCCTGGTCTTTGCTATCAACCTCTTTTGTCTCTTCTACTTTATCATGCGCTCCGGTCTGGTGACAGACTTTACCGAGCCCCAGAACATGTTTTCCTTGGCTGTTAACAGCCCGCCGAGTTATGGACTGAATGGAAGCTGTGGTGGCGGACCGGAAAAGAGGCACCTCGTCGTGCCGTGGAAGGTAGCATATGCTCCAAGTGCGAATCATTATTTCTTCCAGGATACTGCGAATGGAAAAGAGCCAGCACAAGGGCTGAGCACAGCAAGGGACTATGGACAGCCAAGGGCCAGCAGTTACAAGAGGCTGAGCTCGAGTCGGGGCTGGTTATAGGGGATTAGAAAAGGTTTTGAGCATATTTTAAGGAGTCTTGTTGGCATTCATGAACCCGCCGTATTGTTGCATCATCTTTCACCTACGTCTTCTACCTATGACTATGGATTCAAACATATTTCTTTCACGACCTGTTTTGGTCACGACGCCAAGAGTCATGACATTCCACCACTACAACCTCTTCCGATGACACCCTTTCAAAGTCGCTGGTACAAGATGACAGGCGTCGAAGACCAGGTTTCGAAGTATATTACATGGAGTCTTGTTGGCGGTCGCAGGCAGCGTGGCGTTTGGATGACACGGCATGATTTACGTTGGACTTATCCCAGGTTGACGAACAAAAAGGCTAAAGAGCGTGCGCTTGACCGCGTCGTGGAGGTCAGGCATGTGACGGGCCGTCATCCGACGCCAAGTCGCAGTATCCCGTCACGTCGTTGGTGCAAGCGGATTTCTAATGGATGGCGTTGAGCAAACGGAACCAAACTGCAAGTCGCAGAGGGCGCCAAGCACCGATTGCATAGTAGGAATATTGTCTTTAGGTATCTCCCTTACTATAACTATCACGGTATAATCACTGCTCTTAGACTAAGGTTTATATAGTATTATTATACATTTTACTACAGCCTTATCTATATTAGGATTTACTCTTCCTAAATCATTACAAGTTAAGCCCTACCATAGCATAAGGATACGTATTATACACTTGTGTTTTCTGACCATTACGGGACTAGGCATTAAGGCCGTGGCAAAGGGAGAGCAATCAAATTTCGTCCTGCAGCTCGCCGGCCCCTGACGTGTTGTGTATCTCACACGGCATTCCCCTTGTCTCAAGGTACGGTACTTCTTGACCGTGTCAAGAATATTTATTAGGCTCTGATTTCTCCTGTTTGTGTTGTTTCCTCTCTCTAGTTCTGCGTCCCTCTTCCCACCGACAATCATCACCACCTCCAATGGCGTCTAATGTTGCGGAGCAAAATACCTCCGAGGTCGATAGTGATGTCTCTACCGACGATCAAGCATCTCGAGAGAACAATGTTCTCACAGTCTCCCAGCTTTTAGAGGGCATTGAGGACTCTGAAGAGGCCCGCAAACTCCAACCAATGCGACATGAGTCGGCTTGCAGCATCGTAGCTGCTTTTGATGAGGTCAAGACGATCATGGGCCCACGATGTGTACAGGAGCTATACAACTACCTCAAGTCTGGTAAATGGATCCCGGATTCCATTTTCGCCCGCTATCATAGTTCGCACTATCGTTTGACAGGAAAGGGAGGCCTTTGCAGCAGGGATGAGCGGCTTTACTACCCCGACTTCTTTATACTCCAGGCTTTGTATCCTGACGGTGATGTGACTCTCGAGCTTCGGAAGGACTTGTCACGACACTGGCATATCGAGCCCCAGTCGAAAGAACCTTTTTATCCAAAGCTTGACAACCCTGAGTTGGAATATGATCTCTTTCTCGGTTACAAACTTGATTACCACGAGTCCGACAAGCAGCTTGACGACATCACAAAGGGCATTAATGAGCGCCTTGCCGACATCAGAAAGGACACTAACGAGCGCCTTGCCGACCTTCAGAGAGATGCAACCAAGAAAATCAAGGAATCTGAGAGGCGTCTTCTGGCAGTACGCGAGAGCGCAGAGACGGTCCGTGATCACTTGAGTGACGCTCTAGACGCCATGAACACACTCGTCGACCTACTGAGAGAGGATACCAGACCGCCACCCGCCCCTAGAAGGATTAAGCAACCTCGACTAAGAGGGCGGTTTACCGCTCGCAAATCTGCCTTCAATCGTTAGTTCGAGAGAGGAGTTCAAGTCTAGGGATAAGACTGTAGCAGGGGACAAACCTGAAGCACATGCCAACTGAGCTCAGCAAAACAGACATTTAGGCAATAAGAAAGGCTTTCGTTTATTTAAAGTCTGATGAAGTAGAGTGTGGGTTGTTTGTTAGACCTTTGTTGAGCAATTCGAAACCTATTAGAAGGATATGTTTTCTATGTAATATTGGCCTTGTTTGACGTGGTTCTTAAGTATGACTTCCTGGCTTGTTTCTGCACTTTGGCTTCTTTAATATAAATGTTGGCTTAGTTGGTAAACGACCTGACGGACAAACCGTTACATACAGCGTGGCATTGCCTACTTGACGGAGGCCTCAAGTCTCATAAACACTGAACGAGAGACTTCAAGTCGACAGGAAGATGTCTTGGTCGCTCTATGAGAGAAGTTTGACCTGCAACCCAGATGTAGACAACGAGAGTGCTGAGATAGAGTGGCGTACATGGATCCCAGAGAGTGATTGTGTCGAAGCGCAAGCCATGAAACGTAGAGAGTCATGAGCCAGGCAAGCAAGTCATATATTTGCCCAGGCTTAGTTATGAATCAAGGTTTGTCCGAATTTGTAGCCTGTGTGGATGCACATCAACATGAGAAAATAAGCCCAGTTGCAGGAGGCTACTACCGAAGGAGCAAAGCAAACATCATCCGCCTGGATATATATACTCCAACTAATCCCAGAACCGCATAAGCTAGAAGCCACAAGTCAAGGTATATAATATCACTCGCGGTTTTAGACATCTGAAAATAGGTGCTGAAGCATTCTTATTCTTCAACATCGACCGCCTAATCCCGCTGCATCTCAATCTCCCCTCTTGCTCATCCATGAGGCAACATTACATATACGATGCAGCCCGCATTGCTGCTATTGTTCGGGATCCCCAGTCCAGCCAATCCCAGGCCCTGGGCGCTGTTGCCCAAGAGCCCTTGCATGTCGCCAAGGTCCTGGAGTCCCGATCTGGTGGGCAGTCGCTGGGAAGCGGCAAACCATGAGTTCAAGCTGGCCGGCCTCGATATCGATGTGGAAACCGGCGACTTCACCGGCGACCCCACCACAAAGCTCTACAAGCTCTACACTGAAGTCATCGGGGAGATCCAGCACCACTTCCAGCAGATTGGGAAGGGATCTAGGAAGGTGTTGACAGAGACCAGCCTCATCCGAACCACGAAGGATGCAGCGATGAACGCAGCAACCATCTACCTTCAAGGGGGAGTATCGACCTCCGCTGGAAAAGACAGGTCTAGTTTTGAAACCAAGATGATGCCTCTTCATTTGAGCCGCTACACCACTGTCAAATGGGCAGCCATGCACCAGAGACGCAGCACAGAGGATTGCAATCGCCTGGATATGGTCGACCCATCTGGGGAAGTCCATGATATCGCTTCTTGCGTCGAAGACTCTGGCTTTCTCAGAAGCCAACGCTGAAGACTCATCGCCAAGTCCCAACTGCAGCAAGAAGATCCTAGTATAGAGTCGTGGGTCGACTACTCTATGGCGAGGCTTTGGGGCAAACACTCAACAAGATATATATACGTGTATACGCCCTAGATCAGAGTCAATGGCATCTCTGATCTTGATCTGGACGCCTTTGGCCGGGGCATGAGTTTGAGTCGGGTGCCGAACGTACCACGCTCTTCGCATAGCGTCCCGGTGTCCAGTTTCGTGGATATACTTGGTACCGTCAACGAATCAAATGCGAGGCTGCTGGACACCTGCCAACAAAACGTTCTCTTATAAATATGGCTATCGCCAGGAGGAGTCCTATCAAGTGGGCCTTCTTCCAGCTACTCGCCCACCATGGCTTCGTCGCAGTCATTGGCCGCATGGGGCCCGAGAACCTCGTCCTAAGCATCCAAGAAATCGCAATGTTGCTACTAAAAGTCGAAAAACATGAGCACACTTCGCCCTTATTTTTCAGATTCGCCCCGCTTCGAACGAAAGTCAAGAAGCTCAAAGACCAGAGAAAGGTCCTTACCGGGTATTTCTATTAAAGCATCATCCATATCTTTGGTCATCAAAATTTGTCATAGTTGGGAGTCAATTAGCTTTGGACCTCTAAGCTCTGAGGTATACATCTTCATGAGAGATGACGGAGTCATGAGGCTCGTCTACCTCGACTTCTGACGAGTCAAAACTACGTCCTTCATAAATCTCACTCAATACGCAAATTTCAGCAAATTCAACCAATGTGCCAATTTTTAAAGTCGTGTATTTGTGAATTCTAGATATTATTCTCACCTTGTAAACCGTAGCTTCGAGGTCATTTCCCAACCATGAATCGTAGAGCCCTGCGACCAAATCCATTTCTCGACGGCCTCGCATCGACCTCATAGCAACGAACTCAACCCGCTTCCCAGCGACACCATTTCAGTCCAGCCAAGAAAGGGGCTGCACCAAGCCAAAGGGATCCAGCAGGTATATCATCAACTTAAGTCTATTAGTTTGAGTGAAGACGCTTCGGGTTGCCCTAGCCCACGTTCAGAGGGTTCGATTCAGGGGCTACCGTCCTCGGTTTCACGGAGGTCTCATACCCACTCAATATGACATCAGTGAGGCACTCCATGATATGGAGAAGTCTTGCCCAAATGACCGGAAGCTGCGGAGATGTTGGGAGCTTGTCATGCTTCCCCAGAGCTCCCCTCTTCTCCACACGGGGTCAGAACAGCAGGTGGCACGATACGGCTTCATAGTCTGGACTGGGGACTATGGAGCTGCGTGAGATGGCGGCCGAGGGAGGACCGAAGCAGTCATATCATTTCTGTGAGCGGCTCCGCAAGCTGACGGTGAGGCATTATCGTGTAAGTCGTTGCGAGATATTCAACAGGTCTAGGCTGGGCTGCATGAAAACGGTGGTACCCTCCTTTACATACTGTCAACGGCCCGACAGCGTGGTGACACAAACCTTCAACAATACGATTCTCGCCAATCTACTCATGCATGTCTCTCCTGGTGTGTCCCCCTCAGCGGGAAATGTCGATCATGTTCCCCTGACGAGCCTCTTGTCCTCTCGGCTGGGAGTGCCGGTCTAGACGGGCCCGACCATGTCCGGCCCCACAATGCGGCCGAGGTGCGGAGGAGGATAACGGGCACCGCGTTTGGAGACGGGCGTATCCAACGAGATGAACTACCTGGACCAACTAGTTTTCCTGCAGCTATTGGAGAAAGACGGGGATCTAGGTAGTCCATTGAGGCTGAGAAGCAAGCCTTTGCTCAGCCGTCAAGAGGTCACTTGGCTGCATCGTGGTTCGAGATTTATTGTCTGCGCCCGTCGAGAAAAAGAAAACGGTTGCCCTCCTCGGACAAGCCCGTTGAAAAACGAGGGAACAATCTTGGGCCGAGGCCGTGGAAAGAGCTAATGTCGGCCCGACAATGGGGTCGGAGTTTCGGAGTTGGAGCTAGAGGCGTCTAGGGACGTTTTGAGTTTGGCAACTGGCGATCGCGAGAACAAAGCACTTGACGCCCAAAACGAGACACAATGTAACCCAGCGAAACAGAATGAATGGAACTGCCGTCCTTGCTACTCTCCCCCAAGCTGCGGGGGAATAACCCCATGGGCGAGTCGGTCGTCTGGGGTTGAGAGAGAGAGGTTGTCGATCGCCGGCATGGCCTG
>JAAGWO010000760.1:0-57777 GCA_013266205.1 Fusarium decemcellulare
TATATTATATAGTATTAGGCTAATTTAAAATACTATTTTATATATTTTAAAGTATTCTTTTGCTAATATATTACTCTCTTATGTCTAAGGGTGTAAGAGAGATAAGAACTAACTAATATTAGAACCTTAGGTAGATCGAGGAGTTACCGTGACGGTATTTCGGATTAAGAAAGACCCTTGCAATTTACTGAGTTAGCTTTCCTCTATACTCTATGCTAATCAGTACTCTTGATAAATCTTTAGGTAGGTCTTGAACGTGTAATCAAACTACCTATGAACACAGGCGCACCACTGAAAAGGTAGAACCAACCCCAGTAACGCCCGTCATGCATCCAGGTCCGATAGGTTAAGGTATTCTTGGAGCATCTGCAACTGGTTTGCCTTTTGTTCTCGCCGATCTTGCTGACGGGCAAACCCGCCACCAGCTAACTGCAGTTTTCGTAGCTGTCTCGATTGAACAACCTGATTGTATCTAAATTAGCATCCGCTTTAAGTTATGGCGTCTTCAACCACTCACCTCTTCAATGGATCTCTGCATCCCATACCGTACGATAGTCACCTTTCTCCGTTGGTCCAGTCGGAGAACTCGACCAGTCGCCTGGCTCTCGACAGCCGGGTTCCATTGAGGCTCAAGAATGTGAACCCGGTTCGCAACGGTGAGACCATTTAGTCTATAGCCAAGAAATTAGCCATTATTTCGGGAATAAGGGTTAAAAGAGAGTGACTTATACGCCCCGTGGCTTACCCGACGCCGCCCGTAGAAAATGTCATGATGAGCACTCTGCAGGCATTCTTATTCTGAAAATCAGTAAGAATCGCGTTTCGTTTCTTTGGCGATATGCCGCCGTCAACTCGGAGATATTTGATGCCGCGGTCCTCTAACGCACTCCCAACGACGTCTAGGGTTGTTTTCCAGAAGGAGAAGATGACGCTGCAGTGAATTAGCCTAGGGCCTCAACAAGTCAAGAACTTGATAGAAATGTAAAGTACCATTTACTTTCGAGGTAGTGGATCTGCACATCCTCCACGAGACACTTGATTTTTGAAGGGCATTGCTTTTCAGGTTGCGGATGAATAAGAGTAGAGTCCTCGGAAATACGATTGAACTGGTGTTCTGAGTGACAAAATGGACAACTGTAGTTCTCATCTTTCAGTCCGTTCCGGTGATGTTGCATGCACTCGCCGCAAATGACACGCCAGCAAGGCGTTAAATACCCCGAGTCAGATTCGCTCAAGTCGCCGATACAGAGAACATCGACGGAACAGAAGGCACAAATAGCTTCTCCGCTCTGTTGTAGAAAGCTGAGGGCTTCGTCAAGTCTCGATGCACCTAATGCTGTTGACTGAGATGGGATATGAGTAGCTGGACCGTTATTGCAAAACATTCTTAGTCGTAGCAATGCCTCCATCACTCTGTTATGGGTTTTGTCGTCGCAAAAGCCCTTGCTATCAACTGAAATGGCCCTTTTGCAGGCTAGCTCTAGACTGCGATATTGCTCTCGTTCCTGAAGTGTGAAACTTGGCTTGCGATTTTCCGTATCGCAGCCCTGAATTGGGAGAATAGTCTGGTTTCTGCGGAGACAAATAGCAGAAAGAATAAGGCGAAGGTTTTCGAACTCTGGTATGTCTGAGCCCCGACAGTATCGCAACCTGGTTACGTACTTCCGGAAAATCGATGGTTCGCTAAATATAGGCATCTTCAAGAATTTGATGAGTGATCCAAGATCGTCAAGGGAGTTTTGGATTGGTGTCCCGGTGAGACACCATCGTATCTCGGATGAGATACTGTAGACAGCGTCGAACTGCTTGGTAGACCAATTTCGAACGGTGTGAGCTAGACTCTATTAACTAAGAACCTGGAGGTTGACGCTGTGTTGTGGCTACCTTCGTCCAAGACTATTCGGTACCAGTCAATCCGGTGAAGAACGCTATGACCGCGGCGGCACTCAGCCATAACCGTGCCGTATGTGGTAAGAACGATGTCCTGCTGGGACAGGATCGCCTCGAGTTTGCGTCTATCTTGGCCATGATATTTGACGTACTGAAGAGTTCCGGGGTATAAATGCCTGCATCACTTCGTAAGCGCAATTTTCATGCAGCCGAGACATCGAAGACACCTCTCAATTTCTCTTGCCCATGTATTTAATATCACTGTAACCAATATTCAGCGGGAAAGGTTTACATGTGGAGTTTGCTGCTTACGCTCTGATGGCACAATGACAATGGTTGCCTTTGACCTCGTGGTGGATTTATCTTGGTCCGATCGATGGGCACATGCACCAAAAGCCCATGCACGGTCCATTGAAGTAACTATTGCGGCAAGAGTACTCAGTGTCTTTCCAAGACCCATGTCATCAGCGAGAATACCACCCGAGAACTCCTCTGCTGATTTTCTTCTAGCACCTGTGATGGAATGTTGGTAACTAGTTGCGGTGGTTAGCGAATACCGGGTACGGCCAGAGTCAGATGCCTCACTAGATCTCGCCACTCTGCAGTAACTTTTGTTCCCATAGTCCCTCGCCTGGCTCGAGTGCCATTGTTTCTCTACGTGTCATGAAATTTACGGCCTCTTCTTGATGACTGTGACGAAGATTCAGCGACAACACCCCGAAACAGAGAAAAGATATACCTAAACAGAGATGAAATGATGCGAGTGTCCTTGAGAGACGCTCCTATGGATAGATGTCGCGGGACGTCTTCGAGGAATGTGTCTATGTTCATGATGAGGCTAGCCACTTGGGTCGAGCTCCCTTCCACATTCTCCTCGGCCTCATCATCCGTCTTGTCGTGATTTCCAATGTTGAGTAGTTGTGGGATCGATCCGACTGTGTGACATTCGAATGCACTCTCTGGAAAGTCTAGTGACTGGGGGTTTACGTAGGGATATTGAACAAGGGCGAGATCAGGGTTTTGGAGGTAGACTCGGAACCTTCCTAGACTCGCCGCGACGCTGTTTCCTGCATGTCTAGGCCCAGATAGAATGAGACTAACCTTCATCCTGACCAGTTTGCGGCTGTTTGTACTAAGACTCTGCAATTCTAGTACTTTGACGTTCCATTCGGTTGAAATAACCCATACGTCAATGGAGAACAGGTCGCCGATCATGCAAGACGATATCGCTTGAAATGATTTATCGTTAAGAACCGCAACAGATTGTCCACCCGGTATGCTTATCAGACCGTGCTCGGCTTCCAACTTGAGCTGTAGTGAGTCATAAATCTTTCCGCAGTTGGAACTCCTGGAAACAGGTTGATATGATTCTGTAGGTCGCTTCAACTGAACTTCGACTTCGGGAAGCTTGCCGAGATGTTAGCATCTGCATAATAATGGGAGTTTCGTAGAATAAGATTACCATGCCGTAACAGACGATTTCGTCGTTGGGATCTGGGGACTTGCGAGCGGGCGCAGATGTATCACCTTTGGCAAGTTCCACGGGCGTGGCGGGGCTCGGTTCATCGCTAGGCAGTCCGGAATGATGGGATGACGGCTGCTTGAGGAAGGCATCGGTGGGAAACTGGTCGCTATAAAGATTTTTTGAGAGGGAACCATCCGGGGAACACTTCACATCCCGGGGAGAGGCTCCCAGACGAACCTGTTTGGCACTTGGGGAGTCGCTATTCAAACCAAGTTGACGCTTAGGTTTCCTGTGCATTATTCAGCGCTGCTGATATAAAACGTAGCCTTTTTATTTAGATCTCAAAATGAAAAGGTGACCTTGCTGTGACAGCATCTGATGAATTGACGTAGTTATGGTAAGGCGACTTTTTCGTACAGACAAAAAGGACAGATTTGGCACACGGAATAAAACCAGCCATAGTGCTATTGAGGTGGCGCAGTTTCGCTAAATTCCTGTTGTGTAACGACGCGTCGCTGCAGACGCCTCAACCAGGCTGTCGACAAGGCGGCCAAGGCAGAATGATCACTGCTTACGCTGCGCGCTTTGGTTCAAATCCTGGTGGAAAATCACCCTCCTTGACAGAATCTAGAAGAAATCATCACCTATGGAAGATGGACGTCAAATTTTCTGAGGTAGTGGAACGCTTCAAGGCCCAAGCCGAGCTGACAGCCGATGAGCTCCGAGACTTCCAATTCAGCAACCTCAACGATGTCCTTACAACGTTGGCGGCAGTCCAGGAGAGGCAGGCGAAGACTGGAAGGCTGGTTTTTATGAAGAGACTCGACCCATTCTTGAAGACCATGACCGAATATGGTAAGGTCATAGAGGTCTTCGTCAATTCTTCGGATATGCTTGCGTTTGTTTGGGTAGGTATCTCGTTGATATGAAGCTTAGAGTAATAGCACGCTGATTTATACCTGCTTAGGGACCATTAAAGTATCTCCTCCTCGTACGACTATGAGTCCTGAATCTCTGAACCTAGTTTGACAACTCACTAGGTTGCTTCTAATTTCTCTGACGCTTTTGACTCTCTGCTCGACACATATCAGCAGATTGGGGAGCAGATCCCTCTCTTAGAGTCGTACAAGGATCTGTTTTCAGACCATGGTCATATGCAATCCCTTCTAGTAATGATCTATGAAGATATCTTATCTTTTCATGTATTAGCCCTTCGGTATTTTCGGCAAAAATGTAGGTCGAGTTTATTGACGCTGTGTCCCAATACTTCTGACGTGATTATAGTGTGGAAACAGTTGTTCAAGTCAAACTGGAAGGGGTTTACCTCGGAAATATCGTTGCTGAAAGAGAACTTGCGACGTCATAAACACCTCATCGAAGGCCGTGCTTCTCTTATCGAGTTCGAAACGATACAGAATCTCCGCACTTCTTCACAAGCGTACTTTCGCGAGACTAGAGAAGCGGAAATCAGACGACGGAGAATAGCGGTACTTCAGTGGTTGGCGTCACCGAATGTCGAGGCAATTCACGAACGACATGTTAAAGCCAGATCTTCGAACCCCGAGGCATGCCGATGGATGCTCCAGGACTCTCGCTTTCAGCAGTGGTATGATCCACTCTACTGTTCAACACCGCTTCTATGGATCAACGGGAAGCCAGGTGCAGGTAAGCCTCTCATGTAGTGTGACCTCGTGATCCTCATCTAACATCGTCAAGGCAAATCGGTTATGGCTTCCATGATCATCGAGGAAGCGAGAAGACTCAAGAATGTTTCAATCGTCTTTTTTTACTTGGGATACAGAGATCCAGAAAGAAATGGCTTTTTGCCTCTGGCGCGAGCTTTTCTATCCCAATCGCTCTCCCAAAACGACTCTCTCCTACTCCACTTTGAGGAAAAGATGTCTACCGCAAGTAGTCATGCAGTCTTATCAAATCTTGCACTTGCACAAGAACTATTGCATACTGCTTTGAAAAGTCGCAAGACTTTCATTATCTTGGACGGAATTGACGAGTGTGTCAGAGATGAGCGCAAAGAAATCTGTGGCTGGTTCAGATCCGTGGTGGACTCGCTTCCTCGAACCAAACACGATGAGATACGTTGTCTCTTCATTAGCCAGGATGACGGCATCGCAAGAAAGGATCTATCGATCGTTCCGGTTATCAGCATTAAGTCTGACCAGAATAAATCAGATATTGCAACATTTTCTCGCTCCTGGCAGGACCGGATTGAGCGGAAATTTGGGTCTCTAAAGGAGCTGGGTCTGAACCTCACTGAGATAGTGACTGCCAGATCGAAGGGTAAGTTCTGTGACGAAGATTGAACGGCCTACAGAGGCAAAGGATTAACCTCGTGGTTAATTAGGTATCTTTATTTTTGCCAAATGCGTTTTGGAAGAACTCTATCAGCAACCATCCAAGGACAGCCTTTTGCGAGAATGGAGAGCTGATACCTTCCCTTCTGAACTCAATGAAGTGTAAGACATGGATAGCAACTGAAAGTTAAACATCCTGTACTGATTCATTTAATTGTAGCTATGATCGAATACTGCGCCGCCTAATGGATGACCAAGTAAAGCAAAGGCGAGCCATTACGAAGAAACTCCTGTCTTGGATCTCTCTGTCCAAGAGACCTCTTCGTTGGTTTGAGATTCAAGCTGCCGTTTCAATCGATCTTGAGGAAGAAACCATCAACGAAGTAAATAGACGATTAGTCGATACGTCAAAGGACCTATGTGCATCCTTTGTGGAGATACACTCTGACCAGACCGTTGAGCTTGTCCATAGCACTGTTAGAGAGTAAGTGATTGGATGATTGCATGAGAGTATGGATGGCTAAAATCCTTCAGTTTCCTGGTAACCGAAGGAACGATACAAACGTCAAAGGTTGAGCTTGAGTTATGTCTGCTCAGCTTAGCCTATCTGAATTTCGCCGATTTTTCGCCTACCGCGGCTGCCGAGTCCACAAGGCAATCTCTGATATCAGGACGATTTTCATTCTACGAGTATGCAGTGGCATGCTGGGTTCCTCACCTCATGTCCTGGTTATCAGATTACGAACCGGATGTCGCCAACATGGCTGACTTGGAAGAAACCGTAGAGCAGTTTCTGGACAACCATTTTTCTCAACAGGGCGCAATTGGTCTCATATCCAAGACGATGCATGACAAGCTTCGACCCCTTCAAGACTTCGACTGTTATGACGCATTGGCACAAGCAGTGGTGTGGTCAAGAAAGCAGCTATTACTCGAGAAGAGCAGTAGCGACAACACTCACGCACTGGATTTCCCTGACGTCACGAATCATCTGAGGTCTAATCTAGAGGGCATTGTTAAGGAATCTCCGGCGGCAGAAACGAAAGAAGCTTTGCAGCTATATTACGGAAACAAGTGGTTTAAATGCCCGCATATTTGCTGCCTGCATTTCTACCATGGCTTTGAGTCTCTCGAAAGTCGCGATAGCCATGTGAATCGACACGATAGGCCTTACACGTGCACCTTTGATGGCTGCCCCTCAGCTACTTTCGGCTGCTTATCCAAGAAAGACTTGGACAAGCACATGCTAGAGAGCCATGGCATCTTCAGTGAGCAAGCAGAATATCCCAACTTGACAGCTCTGACGTCTGAGTCGACGAGAAAGCATGCGGCCACATTTAAGTGTACGCTTTGTCCGAAACGGTTCACTAGGGCGTACAACTTGAGGTCACACTTGAGAACACATACAGGCGAGCGACCGTTTACTTGTACTGAATGCGGGAAGGCATTCGCAAGGAAGCATGACCTTAAGTCCCACGAGAAACTTCATTTTGAAACCAAGCCATTTACCTGCCGTGGGACGCTTCCTAGCGGACAACAATGGGGCTGTGGGCGCAATTTTGCACGGAAATTCGCTTTGATGAAACATTTTGAATCAACAGCCGGCCGCGCATGCACGAAATTGCTTGGAGATCAAAATATGGTAGTCGTTATGGATTCAGCCGGTCTGTCGTTCAGAATGGACGAGGACGAGATGGATATTGATACAGAGATAATGCCTCAGTATTGCACTCTTAGCGAGATCTACAAGGACAGCTCGGAGAGCCAGCCGGAGGCATCTCAACCGCTTCCTGATCTTCCACTAGTTTACGACCCTCCCCTCGTCGAGATGGACCCTGATGGAGGGGTTGAGAGCGAGACCTCCATATTTGATGCGTGAACACTTTGTCTGCTCTAGTAGCCCTAATACTATGAATATGACTAGCTGATACGCTTCCTACCCCCTCCTACTCGTCTACGTGAGGCTTCAGTATTCTGATCCTATTGGAATACGGCAATCTTGAGATAACGAGGCACGCCAGTTGGTTTGCTGGGTAATCTGGTCGGGTTTTATGATAAGGCAGAGTTGTAGAGGCTTTCCCTGCATAGAGATGAGTGTTTTAGGATTGCTCTGATCGATCCAGAGGCTCTCGCTCCAAGATCAATTTGTTGATAGTGTCGACGCCTTGCCACGGAGGTTGCTGCAGAGGCTGTTTTCGAAGGGGCAGAGATTGACAACCAGAGTCTGAGCGAGAAAAAAAAACATGGCGCCCTATAATATACCTTCTCTTACGAAGATAAAATTTACTTAGAATAGAAAATTTGTCGTTGCAGGCAGAGTGTTTGGTTCTTGCCTTGTTGATTCCGTGGCGGGTTAAATATTGCGGAAGGAGCACCGGCCGACCTGTAGACATCGAAAAACACTGGCGGACTTGACGACGAGGCAGATGATTGGCAGAAGCTAATGGTTAATGTGGAGCGCACAAACGGTCATATGGTGATATTGGGCAATGTGTTGTGGGTGCCTGAGGCATCGACCTAATTCCTCCCTCTTCGCTCCTCAAGTCGAGCCCTGCCCTTTTTGGCTAGCTACATCAGTACGAAAACTCGGAGGGCAACATCGCGTTGATGCCCCCTCTTCATCCCTGAGTGATGCTACGCCCCGATACATCATCCCTCAACACACTGCCAATCTTTAATTTTTCTCACTCCACTGTTTCGGTACCAAAAGAAAACGGGGCCTTGCGGGCTAGCTTAAGGTACTGTTACCTTGGCAAGCCAAGGTCCGACGACCGAGGTGGACGGGGTACCCTATTCTTAACCAGATCTCCTTATTCCAATTGCTGTGGAAGAATAGAGTATTGAATTTAACTACTCGACTACAAACTTTCAATCAAAGAATTAATAGACGTTAGGATATTTTTCATGTTTGCATTCTGACGACGTAGCGCTCTGGATTACTCAAGTGCTGTTGTCCGGCTTGCTACCAAGGTAACCAATTCCTAACCGACTTGATATAAACCCATATGTAGACAGACACGTAGTTGGTAACAGTGAATAGAGCAAAGATACCTAGATATGGCCATGCGTCTGAAACCGTTACATTGATGGTGGAAAGATACTATGTGTATGTTAGCGGATAAGTTCAGATGGACTGCGTCAATTTAGTTGAGCCCACATCTTTCCCAGTGGCGTATTGGCAGTAACCGCATGTACCGATGGCATCCGGGTCGAAGAGATACCCTGTTGTGCTCGAGAGCCAGTCTTGGGCATATTCACCGCATGTGGTGTTTGAGGGCGACCGGAACGAGATCAGCTCCGAGTCTAGGCATTCAACGGCGGTAGGGGAGAGAACCATGGCGACGATTCCCGAGATCCAGTATGTGAACGGACTGACGTAGTACATGGTGTAGGCCCATACGTTTGGCATTAGAGATTGGGGCTGTAGAATCCCGTTGAAGAATTCGCACATGACTATGAAGAAGGGCATGATGTTGGCGGCCATGGTGGCATCCGAACTTTTCTCTTGTCAAATAAGTTTAAAGGGAGCGAGTGGAAGAAAACACACCTCAAAGCAGCAATCCACTGGCCCCATGATGTACTGAACAGATGGAACATGATCATCATGAGGAACGTGTAGCCGGCAGGCGCACCAAGAGGATGCCCGACAAGGAAGTAAAACAGCACATAGAACAGAACGCCGCCGATAAGGGCAAAAGGTATTTCGGCGACGATTTGCGCCGTCGAGAAGGCGAACCAGCCGTATATGCGGCTTGGATACTCCCGGGCCAACCACACGTTTCTGTTGTCCTCGAACATCATGGCGCAGGCGTTGATGAACTCGGGGATGATCATGAGTACCAGGAAGCACGAAAAGATACGATTCTGCATGTCTTCGACACTGTTGCTCAGCTGAAGAAAAGCGAGGCCGTTGAGTATCGCGTGGAAGAAGGAGCAGTAGAGACGAGAGTATATGTAGTCGGGGGTGCGCCAGTACTGTATGAGGGTCCTCTTGGTGAGGTGAAAGATTTGATCGTTGGTTGACGAAGCAAAAGTGCTAGCAGACACGTTGTGGTTGCCAAGGTCATCTGCTGGTGAACTCGTCTTCGAAGCCGTGATTTCGTCAATTCGCTGCAGTACGGCGGCGGCCTCGGCGGATTCGTCCCAGATATCACACCAGTCTCGGTCCGAGGTACCAGAGGTGATTTCGATCAATAGATCTGCGACATTCTTGTCTGGTTCGACTGAAATCCCTTGCTTACTTACGTACTCGAGGACGGATTTGCCGCAGCACCCAACCTCTCCAAAGTAGTAGACTCGCCCGTGGTTGATGGCGAGAACACGGTCAAACTAGAAGTGTCTTGTGTAAGAGAAATATTGCCGAGACGAAAGCAAGGGTCTCAACCTACCAGTTCGAATTGGTCCTGGCTTGCTTGGTGGATGGTGCAAATGATGGATTGACCGTTTTTTGCTAGTCGTTTGAGTAGAGTGACGATACTCATCGCACCTTGACCATCTAAGCCCTGGTGACACGTGAGCTTTGAATCTTAATCAAGGCAACATGATACTCACGCTTGTCGGCTCATCCAAAAACAAGAGCATACTAGGTTTAGCACAGAGCTCTACACCAATGGTTGTTCGCTTCTTTTGCTCGAGTGACAGCGTTCTAATGACCGCATCTTGCAGGTGAGTCATGTCGAGGATCTGAAGCACCTCGTTAACGTAAGCCAGTTTGTCCGCCTTGGGTGTGTCCCTGGACTGCCGCAGAAGAGCCGAAAACTCGAAGGCTTCTCGAACTGTACTGGTTTCAACGTGAACATCCATTTGTTGACAGTATCCGATTGACTGGCCAAAGCTAGGGCCGATGGGTTTGCCATCGACCATCATGTCACCATGCAGGGTTCCGGTTGATTGCTGTGTTAGAACCGACATCACTGTAAATGTCGTTTAGTATTGATCCGGCATAATTCATCGTTTGATTAAGCTTACATGTGCTCTTTCCGGCGCCAGAAGCTCCGACCAACGCCGTGAGTTTGCCAGGCTCACAGAAACCAGAAACATCTTTTAATAATGGCTTCTCGCTGTGTTGGTGGGCAACAGCGTAGTTCAGGTTGCGCCAGGTGAAAATGGACCGTGATCGAACCAAGACGGTGTTGACATCCTCTGTGGGCGAGCTGCATTCCTCGCTTTCTTCGCATTGTCGCTTTTTGTCAGCCTTTTCCTCATCTGCGAGTTTCGCCCTCTTATGGACAAACTCCACGGCTCCCCCGACTCCATCGGCCCAATCGATGGCCTCGACCAGCCACATGTTCATCAGCAGCAAGGCAACTGTGAACAAGATCAAGATGCCAAAGTCACGTCCAATGTTGTCAAAGCTGAAGCCGAATTGACTCGCAAGGTAATCATCGCCCTGCAGGCTCATCTGGCCCGAGCTCATCCCCTTGTAGGCACAGCTCTGGAATTCAGAGTCATTGTAACTCTCACCTGACGGTATGATCGAGCCAGATGAGCATGGAAAGTCGCGATTGTGGAACTCGACTGCCATGATGATCTCGAAAGAGTAGAGAACTGGCGTAACGTACTATCACAGCATCGTTAGTTACCTCTGAAAACATACATCTAGGGTAATGAGTACGTACGGCAAGCCAGCCCACCCAAGGGGCATCCGACATCAGGCGATCAACCGATCTTAGATAGCCCCCGCCCACGATAGCGATGAGCAAAAGGAGACCACCGTATCTGAGCGCAACATCCAAGCGAGGGGAGGCAGCCCCAAATACTCGAAAGTAGGATGTAAATGCAATGGCGCAGAGAAAGGTTGAGAATAGGAAGGCAAAGAACGCGCCAGCCTGGCGTTCCTTATTTAGCAAAGCCCTTGTCATGGCGGCGATTAAGACTCACCTCGGCTCGCATTCCACCGAGGAAATAAGCGACGACCGCGAAGCACAAGGTTAGCAAAAATACGGCAACAAGATCGAGCAGAAATTTCCCGAAGATTACAGCGCTTGGCCTGACGATGGCGAATCTTTTCTGGCGACTCATAACCGAGCGATCATGTAGCGCATTTTCCAGTTCCGCATATTGGAACCACGCGACCAGGGCTGCGCAGTAAAAAGAGAAGCCACCCCGAGAGTATACGCCGGCAGTGTCGACAGGCATCTTGTAAAACATGGACCCTAGGAGAAAGGCGCATGATAGGATGCAGATAAACTTGGACAAGAATGGGGCCAAGTGGCCTCTAAGCTGCCAGAACTCTCGCCTGGTGCACAGGAGCGCCTGTCGGACGAATGAAGTGTTGTAAGATGTGTGAGCGGAGACAAATCTGGATTTGCAGTGGTTTCTAGCATTTTGGAATGCCGTGGCTGCAGAATTGACGCTATCCTGTCTCTGGGCTGCAGCTTGTGCATCGGCTTCATAGAGTCGCACCTCGTCCTGTACGGCTTCGAACGCTTGGCTCGCCCTGAAAGCACGCTCGAGGTCAATGGCACCACAAGGAACCTTCTCATCTTGGGCATTGGCCATGTTCACGTGTTTTCCAGCCGTGATGCTAGTGAGAAAATCGCTCATTGTTTGACGTGGGAGGCGTTTATAGCCTAGTGCGTTGAAGTAGCTCTCGGCTTCGCAGGCAGGACCCTGATACAGCATGCGACCCTCATCGATGAGAAGGAGTTTGTCCATGAGATTGTAGATTGCATCCGAGGCTTGGTAAAGCGAGACGACAGTGGCTCGGTCACAGGCGTCAGTCATGATGCGCAGCGATCGGATGTAATCCAAAGCAGATGCCGCGTCTAAGCCGCGAGTTGAACCGTCCCAGCACTGAACAGACGAATCCGATGCTAGTGACTCGAGGATTGAAACACGTTTCCTCTCTCCACCAGAGACGCCTCTGATGAACTCATTTCCCACTAGAGTGTCCATGACGTGTGTCATACCGAAAATGCGCCCATACTCGTCCAGGAATCGCGGGACTTGTCCGAGGAGCCGCTTTGGTGTCTTGTTCTTGAGCGCAAACTCAAGTGTTTGCCGCACTGTTAGGGTAGGCAAGTGAACGTCGTCTTCGGGGACGTAGGCCACCGCCCCTCGGTACTTCTTGTTAACTTCCTCGAGCGAGATGCCGGAGTAGTCAATGGAACCCTTGACGCCGAGAAACGAAGCATGCTCTCCACTGATGGTACGTAGGAAGGTGCTGCATCCGGACCCAGGGTTTCCTAGAACTCTGACCAACTGTTAGAATCTGGAAACAATGAGAAAGGAGACCACTTACAGCATCATCTGCCCATTTTTTACCAAGCCTGTGAAATCTCGGATGAGGGGGTTCCCGTCTTCTTTCTTTGGAGGTGAGATGACATGACTGAATGCCGCATTGTAGACGCTTTTTAGCGTCAATGCTTCCCAAACTGCATCCTTCAGAGTTTTGACCGATCCCTGGCCTGTCTGTTGCCCATATGTCGTTACCGACTTGAAGCATACGCTTAGTGGAACAGATCCGGGGGTGCCTTGGTCCTGATCCCGGCGCAAGTACTTCTCGAAATCGGCAAAATTGTCGTGGGAAGCAGGTTGCGAATACCGCGATATTTCACGATGCAACTCGCCGACAGTGTTTTCAATCTCGGCTGTTAAGAAAACGTGCGGGTCTTGGTCTTGATCGTGCTCGACGGTGTGGGGATGGGGTTCGACCCCGTGGCGCAAGTACGAAGGCATACCAGACGGACGACTTTCAAGGAAAGAGGACTTGTGGAAGAGGAAGACTTGGGAAGAAAGCTTTTAGTTGACATCTCATTTTTTATCATATTTGTAGGTTTTCAATTTTCCACGCCCTTGAGGTCAAAACGGAGTACGCGGGCTCCGGTAAGTGACGTCTTGGGGCCGATGCGATTTATTATCAGATTCGGGTTAGGCGCATCTCCATAAAGAGGGGCGAATCTTTGACTCAAACCAATCAACGCTCGGGAATCGAAATACCCGGTAGGTTCAAGATCGGGAGTTTCCACCTTGTTGTCTGACAAATGCTTCCTACACCAGCATGCCATAACTTGCTCTTTCATCCCAGCCGCAGCGATCGATAAAGACACGATTTCCTACGTCAAGTCCAATCAAAATTACCTGTCATATTGCATTGCATTATCCATAACCGGCGACGGGCGCTTATGGCCAAGTGCTGGGCGTGTAAGCGACGCCGCCTCAAGTGCGATGGGGCCCTTCCGCGCTGCCAGAAATGCACAGACAATGGCACAGAGTGTCCTGGGTACAAAAAGCCCCTTACATGGGTCACCGGGGTGGCCTGTAGAGGTCCAATGAAACATCGTCACTTCGGCCAGGAGGCTGGAACTCAGCTGGTAGAGCCCAACACAGCAACAGACGAGGAATGTACCAACCTAGTTTCAACGACATCTCCAGCCTCGATTTCTTCTTGCTCCTCTCAAGATATCTCCACCTGCTCGAGCACCTCGTCCCCGGTGTCGCTTACAGATCCTGTTTTCCAAGACCTCCACTACACTACCAGATTTTTCATCGATTATTGTAGGTCCTCTTCTAAGCGAGTCGTATTCTTCATCACTAACTTGCATCGAGTTTCTAAACGGGTCTGTCACCTACTAGTCTTGCGGGACAGCACAGAGAACCCATACCGGGCCATGATTGCTCTCGCTGGATTGTTCCCCTTCGTACCCCATGCCATCACGGCCATAGCATCTTGTCACCTCATGCACAGCGTAACAGGGTCCACAATCACCAGCGCAGAAAGTTCACATCTATCAGCGGCGACCGACCAATCTTGCCTCGTGTCTATACCAGACAGCATACAAAAACACTATATTATGTCCAAGCACCAATGCTTGGGGCTCTTGTCAACCACCATCAACGACCCAGTCAGGAGGAAAGACTACTCTACACTAGCCACAGTCACGCTTCTCACCATTTTGGACCTTTTTGAGAAAGGAAGCGGGTCGTGGACTGTTCACATTGAGGGTGCCAAGATGCTCTTGGGACAACACCAAACGACATATAATCTGGCCCAACAGAGTGGTTTCAGACGGTTGGTGGGTGATATTGCCATGTAAGTCTTTTCACACCCATGTTTGTGCGCGATCTAACCGAGCTTTGGTTGCACAGGTTCGAAGTTCTCGGGTCAACATTGTGTCGGCCGGGAGCGCTGGCCAGCTCACCTCGATGGCAATTTCTATTAGCCATGTTGGAAGACTGTTATATAGTTGGTGTCGGATGTCCAAAGGAGATTTTACTGAGCATTGGATCATTCGCTATGCAACGCCGGGGTGATCCTACTCCGAGCGCGACTTCCGGGAATCTAGAAATAGGGAGTCTCCAAGAGACCCTACGTCAGCTCAGATCATTTGATGTTCAAGCCTGGGCTACCAAGTCAGCCAACCAACACTCAGAACCATCCGCGTCAACCGACGATCTACTGCATGTCGGTCACATCTGGAAACTGACGGCCGAGATCTACGGGTTTCATGTCCTCTCAACTCTCAAACAAAGCGTCATAGACTTAAAACCACCAACTCTCAGCTCTGTAATTGAAGAGTTTGGGTCTCTGGAACGGGACGACGAAGAGCTGCTCAAATGTCTGATCTGGCCGGCTTTTGTCGTCGGGGCTGCTAGTACCCACTGGTGCCAGAGACAGTGGGCTTATCAAATGTGCAACAAGATATGGGAGGTTACCTGGTCAGCCAACGCCATGAACGCGAAGCTGGTTTTGGCTGATCTCTGGGACAAGCAAGATTTGAAGAGTTCTGGCAGCGGAGCAGATGCGGATGGATGGGATTGGATTACTGAATTATCTAAACTGGATGATTTCTGGCTTTTTGCTTAGGCATCTATGGCACAAAGTGTATAGCAGTGGAATCTTCCTCTGTGAGGGGGCCAAGGAACTTCTTATCACGACTATACCGCCTTCAGACGGATCAGAGCAA
This sequence comes from Fusarium decemcellulare, assembly GCA_013266205.1. NCBI lineage: Eukaryota > Fungi > Ascomycota > Sordariomycetes > Hypocreales > Nectriaceae > Fusarium > Fusarium decemcellulare. The sequence goes on from JAAGWO010000760.1 coordinate 15,576, forward strand.
ACAAGAGCAAAAGAACACAGTGTCTTTATGAACAGGCATCTCATTGCTAAGCCACAATAAACTCGTTTAGCTGTTACGTTACGAGTCTGCGATATAAAGAAACTCTCAATCGCTAAGAGAAGCGAGCAAATGTTGTTCCACCCAGCACATTGCGAAGGCAAGCTGCCCTTGATGGAGTAGAGGCGCAATTTAGATAGTAATAGTTTTGCCTCCCACTAGAAACCCTTTTTTCTTGTTTCACGGCAGATAAATCATGGGTTTGTTATCTTATAATGAGATTATCTATTCGTTAGAAAATTAAGTCACGTTTCTATATACATGTACCTTGTCAACTCATCCGTCGTGCTTAGCCTCGTCCTCATGTTTCGTCCTCCTCGCTGTCCTCCTCGCATTCGCCAGGATAATCTTCTTCCTCACATTTCTCATCCTTGCATTCATCACCATCCTCACCCTCGCTCTCACAATCATCCTCAACCTCGGTAGACAGGTAGTCTGAGAAATCAGAATCCGATGGATCGGCTCCCCCCAGAATCACTCCAGCGTCGCGAAGGTCCTGCTTCTGGTCCTCAGTTAATGGTTTGGCGCGTTCTCTGCGTACTTGTCTCATTCTCTTGAGCCAATAGCCACGTAGAAAGGTCGTAAGGGAGAGATTTTGACGCAGAAATTGTGCTTCAAACTCCTCCATCAGCTCGTCGAGCTGTTTGATCAACGGCCGGTCTTCCTCAAGCATCTCATTCCACTCCTCTTGTCTCTCTGAGTCAAAAACCTCGTCCTGGATCCAGTGATCGGGTTGATAGTGACACTGCGGTAGATGCCTAATATTCAGGCAGTCTAGAGTCAGAAGGCGAATGATGGGTGTTGTAAGGCACCTAACGTCTAAGCTATCAACAGCATGGGTTAAAATATTGACTAAGTTTATTGCGAGTTGGGCCTTGTCACGATATGTGCGACAGCGTTCGTCACAGAAAAAACCAAGATGTGTGTCATCGAGTACCCAAGCCAGGAAATAATGCAAAGGCCGCGATAGACCGCGAGATGTGTAGGGACAGGGGAAGCAAGACTCCTCGTCCATGCGAAACAGCTTTGAAAACAATCTAACGAGCTCCGAGGGTAGGGACCGTGCATGGTTAATAGCCTTGAAATAGTGTCGAACCCAAACACCAGACCAGCGGGCTAGGCAGTGAGCAACTGATCTCCCAAAGGAATTAATCGAACGGTCGATTCTGGCGCCTTTCTGAAGCAACCAGATGGCGTATGCCAAGGAGCCTACTTCGATTCGGCTGGAGGGTCCAAAAAAGAGCTCAATATCTGAGATGGGCGTTAGCCCAAATGCGATCGGCGCATCAATGTCTTCGAAGCCCATATTAAACGCCAACTCCGCAACTTTGGGGCAATTGATGTAGAAAAAAAGGCCCTTGTCGTGGGGCGGACCATTGTGCCATCGAGGGTTGAGGGCATCCTCAAGTTCAACACCCTTTTCGCGGAGTTTGTCCCAAAGTTCCTTTGCCGCGGTATCGGATGGCTTTTGGGCCACCACTCCGAGATCTTGCAGATCCGTTACGGGCAGAGAGTTCATTGCGACTCTCAGCAACCGTTCCCGTCTTTGTCTAAGGTGGTCTAGGATCAATCTCTTGGCTTTCAGCGAACAGTATGGTAGATTGCGACCTATGTGACGGGTGATCACCACTCTGCAATCTACTTCCAGAAGTATTTGGAGCGCAGCAGAGCAGTCGCAGTCGTGACATGGACTCCATTCATCTGGCGCGTTACAGATATAGTGGCTTGAAATCAGCGCGTGGTCCGAGGGTACAAGACCCTTTCTATCTTGGTTGAGTAGAAGAGGCTTTGTGGCTTGGTTGCGCAAGAGTATATGTAGCCCTGTTGGCCAACTGGTGCAAAGATGCAAGGCATTGCGTCCATGGAAATCCCTATCAAACAGACTGTCAAGAAGTCGCTCTTTGTCGAGAATTACTTGTAATTTCCTTTCATCTCTTTCTGAGATCGCCTGGAAGAGATCTCCGTACCCAAGGCCTAAACCCGCAGGTCGCTTGTCAGCAGTAGGTTCGTAACAAGTCGATGGATCTGAAATAAAGGTTACCTTGAACAATGTCAACCCGCTCAAAAAAGATATCTGGGAACTTCCTGGCCAGCCCTAATCGGATATCCGTCCATTCGTAAAGCCAGGACCGCGACCATCGGCCATTAGGATACATTACAAGGTCAAGCTGAGGGTTGCATTCCTCAATGGCGTCGTAAACACAAGGTAGTATGTCCCGACACTCGGATTCCACAGCAAGGTCAACAATAGTCCTGATTCAAGTTAATAAATGAACGTAAGATGCTCGGTCATAGCGTGGCAAACCTTTGATCAAAATCCGCTGCACTAATGTTGACGCCCATGTCCGACAACCACATCAGAAGCATGCGCAACATAGGCAGGCCTTTATTTATGACTTCCGGGCTCTCTCCCAACCAGAAGTCCGTGCCAAACCTCTATAACACAGCTTAGACCAGTCTTTATATGTATAGATAAGAAGATAAACATACTTCAACACAATAGTGGGCAATATTTCTGCCAAATTCGTCAACGTCGAAACGTAATGTTCTATGCGACGCATAAAGGAGCTGTAGATGGTTTTTGAGGCTTAGAAATGTCTCAGTCACTTCGTGATAGTTCCAGGATAACCCATGTAGTGTATGGGAGGAGATAACGTCAAATACCGGGCTACTGTTAACAACATTATAGGACCGCAGTCCGTAGGAGACAGAGTAGGCTCCAGCCCGGCCATCTCGAACTAGCGACAAATCGAGCACCCGGGAGAAAAAGTGACGCAGACCGGTGTAGCTGATAGTGGTCGTTGTTGATTCTTTGGAAGAAGAGACGGCATAGAATGGGCACTCGAGGCGGTGGTTTTCCTGCAGCTCGACCCGCTTGGAGACAGTTATCCAACCCCAAGATTGAAGGCTTTGCCGAGCCCGACGATAGGCTGGCCGCGTTCGAGACGGTCTGCAGTTACATCTTTCTGCTAGGAAGCTGCGGTTCCGTTCTGATTCGATTACGTTTCTTGGAAGTTGTAGAGAAGCGTTCGATTCGAGAGATCGGTCTTTGTTGGTGTAGGATGAAATACGGATTTTTTCAACTCCCGATACCTGAACATTCCATTAAAAATAAATCCAACAAAGGGATATATAATACGATGGTATCTCACCAGTGTTGAGAGCTTCAAGTTGACCTCATGAACGAGGGCGTGGGTGGTGGATGCGAGCGCAGTTTGTTCCTCGACTCGAGTGGATATTGTAGTTAATTGGGTCTCATTCTGTTGAATAGACGGGCCGATGGTGTCGATAGAATCATTCACGTTTCTCAAAAGATTATCCGTGACGAGATTGCTGTTATTCGTGGCGTTCCTAATCGCCTGTAGATCCTCGCCCATGCTGATGTTGATGTTGCTATTGAAGTTGGATAAGCTAGTGATACTCCATGTCGGGTAAGAGAATATGCTTACAGAATCAAAGTTTGGACAAAAGTCCCTAGTACTCCCGTGGCCTTTAAGAGCTGGTCTTGTACTTGAAGCAACTTGTGCCGATTGAAGGGGTATATTACGACCGCTTTTTGCTTCTGCCATCGTCGAGTATTCGGTATGCCATTAGGAATATTCAATGAGTTAACCACTTCGTTCAGGACTTTAAGCTGGTGCTGACAGAGCTTTAGGCCTGCTGTGATGCCTTGCGTAGCCCTACTATAGCGATTGCTTAGCGTCGATGTGCTAGACCCGATGATATCGATATTTGAACGTAGCAGAGCTAACAGCTGGGAAGCACTTTCGATATCTTCGCCTCGATCCTTGATTGCGCTGAAGTAGGTATTAAGGCCATTGCAAATAGTCAAGCCAAGTGTAACAAGACCAGCGACACCGCTGGCAATGGATAATGGATCACCCATCGTTCGTTGTTGGTGTGCAAAGTTGAGAATGTGGGAAAGGGAAAGATGGCCACAGCCTTACTTTACCATGTTGGCCTGACTTGACCCTCGGACTTTCAGGCACACGTGCATTCGTGATTTTCGTGGTTTTGGTCACGGAGGTGAGGCTGTGGAGGGACGTCTCCAATCAGGCCAACAATCACAGCTCGAGAAAACCAATATAAGCCTGCAGCACTGCAACCAGCTGCAAGCCACGTTGGCAAGCCAAGCCATCGCTCGGCTCACAAGAATTGTCCAAAATTGCTTCGGCGGCGTCTCAAAATATCTGAACAAGACGCTCGGGACGGAGTTTGTAGCCCCTGGAGCGTAGCCTCTGTAAGCACGCGCTCGAATCTATGGGCCCAATATGTACCCTAAACATCTGGGGAGCGAGGTGCCTTGGGGTTCGCCTTGGCTGTGGCCAACATAGCCTTATTGGGCCTCAATTACAGGCCGCCTCATTATGCTGCTGACTACCAGCCTCAGCCAGTCGTTTCTCAGCAAGACGTCGGAAGCCAATCATCTACGACTTTAGCCCCTGTTTGTGTCACCCTCTTCTCTACTGCGAGGCCTAACTCACAAGGCGATAACCTGCAACACCGTTTTCGAGTTCCGGTTGACTACGATCCTGATTCAACGCAAACCGTGATGCCACCCCTCCGTGCTCCAATATCCGACCTCTTACTCGAACATCTAGGATTGCGTTCTCGAGTCGAAAACGACGCACCCACAGCTAGCAACATGGACGCCGTGCGCTCGAAACAGAACCCGGTGCCTGCATCGAAGAGTAGAGAAAACAATCTCATACGGCGGGTGATACACTCGACATTGATACAAAACCCAGGAAGGGGAAATTCGCAACCCGATACAAGAGATGCAAGAAATACCAAAACCCTTATTGGGGGCCGGAAACGAAGATTCATCCGTCTCGCTCTTGCGTTTCGGCAACCCCGAGAAACGCATGGTGATCCAGAAGAAGATCGGGAACGATATATTGCACGTCTCTGGCTCAAGAAGCCACTATTTCGCGACTTGTTACATGCTTGAAATGATTGCGCATTATGCCGAGAATGCAACCTATGATGATGAAGATACCATGCTGAAAACGCGTCGAGATCGCAACACACTCCAAGATAAGGACATGATTTCTTTTCTTTCCTTCTATTTTTTGGGGACGAGAATTCCAAAGACTTAGTGAGTCAATAAGGTCCGCCAGACACGTCGCTTGAAGACAGAAACCCGTGAGGATATGAGCTTAAGAAATCAGCAATTGCACGCTGATCGCTCTGTGTCGGTTCCCAGCTCGGCCACCATTGTTGATTGATGTCAGGTAACATCTCTGAACAATTTGTGGTGTGTTGATGGTAGTCTGGAGGTAATGGTGCTCGTTGTAAGGCATCCGTGTGTGGCTCACACCCTGTGCCAAGCTGGAAGTCTCCTGCAACCGTATTCTCTCCCATGGAAAAGGAGATGGGGGTTGCCACTACCGCTTCTAATGCCTCTGGAGAGGCACTTGACATGTTGGCTGCAGGTTTACCCCAGGATAGGGAGGATGGGGGTGACAGGGGCGTCGGCGGCTCTCTTGGCCTGCAAGCTGGCTTGAGCTGTCGCTTGGAATGCCTCGGTCTAATCGACCGGCCGTTTGCATAAAAGCTACACTCTATCCCCAGCCGCACACAGCTGACACATTGTCGGCGAGAGTCGAACTCGGAGGGTATACACCTCGTCTTGCGCTGTTGACAGCGGCCTGGGACTAAGTTAGGCAAAGCGCCATTGATGACGATCTGGTATCGGATGACTTGCCACATGCAACAGGATTCCTGCGGAGTCCGCTCTTCTTTGCTCCAGGAAGGCCGAGTGGATCCTGTGGAAAGGGGATTGTCCAGGAATTGTAAGAATAGGATGAAGCAGCAGACATGTTGAGCAAGACGTGCTTTAGGTCAGGAAGCGAGGGAGGAAAGCTGTGGCGAAAAAGAGAGGAGTTGGGCGGGTTGGTGGTGTTTATAACAGGAATACCAGAAGCCGAAGATAATATGGACAGGGCCAGTACTATCCCGAGACGTCCGTTGACGCTCCAAGCTGAGTAGTGGTATATGGGCATTCGATTGGGCTCTTGGTATGTCATTCTGCTGTCATTCTGTATCATCAAATGTCGAATGTAAGACACCATCTTTCGGTTGAATGGGTTCAACAGCCGTGCCATTCCCTTTGCGCGAGTGACCGCAACAATGCATATTCCTTCACCAATCTGATCACCCCAAAATATAAGCAAGTCCAGCCTTATCTGTTTTCAGCTCAAGGCGTCAGCCATCGATGCACTTTCACCGGGGTTGTATTGTAAGCCCAGCCTACAGCCGTTCGCTGCCCCTTGTGTTGAGGGCCGGAAGCTTGAGCATCCGGGGCCAAGATTCACTCCCGTTCAATCAGGCTGGCAAGCCCTGTTCAGCCAGCCCCGTGGTATGTGACTTGGTGATTGCCCCCAATCAAACCGAGGAACAGCCGCGCTTCTGAGTCTGCAAGGGGCAATGGACCGATGACGATCAGCACCAGGGGTGTACCAAGCTCCACATTGGCATCTGTCATGGGACACCGGTTGGAGCCAGGGTAGACAAGTTGTCCACAGTCTTCGTAAGCTCGCCGAACTATTGACATCCAAACGGGCCTTAGCGTATCGAGGCTGAAAATGTTTTACATGTAATAAGCTTTCGTGGCGTTTGACAGGTCAGCCAAGACGGTTGACACGACCACGACTTCCCGCCCCTACGTGATTGGTTGAAGGGAGATCGCTCCGGGTGTGGCAGGCTAGCTTTGTCAGTGCGGAGTAAATTCTTTCGGCCTACGAATCAATGCTGATAGAACACGGCTTTCTTCTCCTCCTTTGGCGTCCCTGAACACTCTTCAGCTAGTCTAAGAAGAGCGACAGCTTCAGTGATGTTCCGCTTACTTAGTCAACCGTGAATCCCACGAGGAGCCAGGAATGTGCTGCAATGTGACACTCACTCGCCAGGCGAGATCGAAATACAATCCCCACTATTCGCATATCTCTTCAGCGATTCTTCTCTGACATACCACGGATATAACTTGATCGTTTAACCCCACACATTAATCTCATACAAGGTTCATATTTTTATAACAATCAGAACATGAAGGGCACCACTGTGAAAGCTCGCTTGCCGTAAAGCGCAAATACATAACCACACGCTCAAAAGCGAGTGGTTATAGCATTGCTTTGTCTAGGTAAGGTGCCACATCTCTTCATGCGAGTTCCGTCAAGGATGGTCTTTCGGAGAGCTGAACTTGAATGAATGAATGTATTTACGGTCTTGCTGACCCGGGTTTATGTGAATGAGTGACCATCTGAATTCCCGCCAAGTTCCTTTCAGGACGAAGGCCCTCCATAGATAAATGAGTGACAATTAGTTTTTGTCTCTCTCACACCCTNNAATGCCATGCAACACAATAATGAGTGACAATATACAATACATGCAGAGTAGGTAATGACGGAGGTAATCGCATAATCAGTGCATGGTACTAATATTGCTACTGGCATGAGTTTCAACTCTTCATCACATAACGGATGTTGAGTAGTTTCAACTCTAGAGTGAGATGCAGTTCAATGCGCTGATGCTAATAAGAGAACCCTAGTGATATATTAGAAGGCTGTTATGGTGACCTAGAGCTAGGAAGACGACTCACCACAGGGGCTTCAGTCTTGCAGCAATATGCGTCACTGGAACACTGGGTTCCCAGGACCTGAACAACGCAGGCGAGAATACCATTGCAGCAGACTTGCTTCTGGCCAGTGCTGGAACAGGTATTCGTGCTTCCGCCGCCACCGCTTCCACCACCAGTACGAGCCTCAAGCTCGGTGGGGGCAGCAAGGGCAGCAATAGCCATGGTAAAAGTGGCGAGAGCAGCGGGGTACTTCATTTTGATGGAAAGAGAAGGGCGTAAGAAGGAGAATTGGGCAGTCTTCTGAGTCTTGAAAAGAGATGTGGTAAGTTGGGTAGTGCAGCTGGTTAAGGCGATGCTTGATATTTCGTTGGATGAAGAGTAGCCTCAAAAAACCTCGCGCTGCAAGTGTGCCTTTATACCTTTTTCTTTTTCATTTTCTCGACGGTAGCAAGGCGGAGCAGAACTCCATTGACTCCTGCAATGAGTCTAATCAACTAGGGACACGGCTCAGTTTGTGGCTTCGTTAGAACATGCACTGCTGCTAAGATTGACGCGGGATCCCGATGTTGAGGCCTTCATGCAGCGTTTGGTAGATATTAGGATGGCTCACACTGAATTCTGATGTAAGTGGCACAAAGGGTATGCTATGTTACTGTCATCTCTATTGAGAATTGGTCCTAGTTTAATACATTTTGTGCCTTAGGCACACAGGCAGAGTAAGTTAGAGGAGGTGACACGGCTTTATCCCAAAATATGGGTGAGCTGGGGTTTCATACGTAGGTGGCAGTTTTGTAGTAACTGGCCTTTGATAGCATTGACTCTGTTGAGCATTCCTAATATTATTTTTGTTTTGTTAATCTGATTCCACCACCCCAAGCGAGTGATGCCATCTTGGCGCCATATGATGGCCTTGGCCCTACCCAGAAGGAAGATTAACGTGGTATCAATCATTTGTAGCGCAGGACCACACGATCTACAGCTGAAACCAAATGCTTTTCCTTAACCGCACGGGCTAAAGAGTGACATCTCGCGACATCGTCATTCGCTTTAGACCTGTGCCGGTGCGGGCATCTACATATCGAGATCCACCACACCGCTAATGCACGATGAAAGGATATTTGCGGCAATTGATCAATGGCACAGACAAAAACAGGACGGCTGGGATCCGTTTTAACGGCCGGCTCGTCGGAATACTTTCTAAGTAGCTCTACAGCTGTTATTATACACAGATGGAGGTAGCCGCCAACTGATGGCTTTCTATTCTACGCTTCCTGGAAAACTCATCGTTTTTCAGACATGAAGACTTGCACCAACACCAGCTCACGTGTTCACGCACTCGTACCCACCCACAGCTGCCTCATCCCGTGTTTGTGCCAGATGTGGGCCGAGAACTAGGGCTGGCGGTTAAGCGGTGTCATAATGCCCGAGAAGATGCAGAAAGCGAGTTGTGACGGTTCAGCCAGCCCCAGTATTGAGCATGTGGAGCTTGGGCTCGGCCTAGAAGCTAGCTTGTGAAAGTGCAGAGCTTGTGATTGATTGATTTGGCGAGAGTGTGGATATAAAGGCATGATCGCCGTGCCGTGACTCGACTCGAAAGCGGCACACGATGGAAGCGAGCCGAACCTCTTCGGACGTTGCAATGTGGCTTCTACATAGGCTATTGAAATGAGCCGTGTGGGGACACATCCCGGCATTTCCAATCCCCATTACTTGCCTTTTGATGAAGAGGCAAGATGTGAGACGACAGAGCTATGCCATGGAAAAGTGAATTCTCAATCTCACCCAGCGCCATCAATACAACGGCCCTGTGCAGTCCTGGGCCAGGGACCTGGTGGACGCGTCATCAGAGGGGTCGAAAGCAGATGGGCAAAAGTACGAAGCAATATGGCTCTCTTTTCCCAGACCCCACAGCGCCCTGCCCAGGGGTTCTTTGGCCCAATAAGGGTCATGTTGATGGCCTGGGCCAGGGATCCTCGACGGTTGTAGGTCTGTGATCGAAGCAAAAACAATCACTCTCGCCAGTAGTTATGTGATAGAGTATGGTTCACCATAGTATACTACGGTTATACTCAGAATCGGTGGTTATCAGAAACTAAGCCTATCTAGGAATAAGGGTGGTATGTAATATTGCTCATAGAGGCTGGGGACCAAAAGAGCAGAGAGCCGATAAGATAAAAACAATTGATTTGAAGAGTAAGTTTGTTGCTGAAGGTTGAAGTAAGTTCATTGCTGAAAGATGTGAACTATATTGGTTTATCTCGCCGTGAGGAAACGCATTACCTATGATGTCTCTGAATATCTCATTGTATTAGCTTTTACTGTGCTGCCTTGATCTACTTTTTGGTATTGGAATAGGGCAAAAACAAAGACTCGATAAAAGCAATCAAGAAAGTTGATAACCCTAGTTCACAGAACAAGAGCTCTACAATAGCTCTTTACTCGATCTTGACTGGGCCGTAGTCTGGGTCCTGCAGTGACGAGAGCTTAGGAAGAAAAGTTAATAGAGTTATAATGGTGACAGAGTAGTAAGATATCAGCACACATGGAAAAAACAATATTGACGGTTTTTCGGACTTGTTCTATGGGAAGTATTCCTTTTAATGGTTTGCTAGTTGTGATGTGACCCGGATCTCGCACGCGCCATAGTCCAACACCATTAGCACCGTTCCTTTAAATTATATAGTAAGAGAATCCATAGTTCATAAGCGACTCTCAGGTTCTAAAAAAAGCAGACCCAGTGCTGCTACTAGCGTAGCCTTCTCCACAACTTCGCTCTCCATGAGACACTCCATCAGTTCTTTGCAGCCTCGCGGTGAACATCTGCATTCACCGAGTGTTTCTGCTCATCGACCTTATCGCCAACCGCATCTATGGCAGCACTGGCGCTAAAATATGTAAGTAACCCGAGATATAATATGACAGTATGTTAGAAAGGCTTACCGAGTGCCGAGGGATGCGTCGGAATCTTTGGCAACCTGCTTGTTGGCCTCTTTGGAGGTGGTTGCACCAGCCTGTTGGACAGTCTCACTGACAAAGTTGGCGGCGTTCTTGATGGTCTCCATGTTTAGCGTGGGGATATGTGTATCTGCTGCTGTTGGGCTTGAGTTACGTGTGCTACTAAGTTGGTGTGTGTTGGTTGTTGGTGTGTTGATTGCGGCATGAGAAATATCTGCCGAGGGCGAGGCAACGACTTATATAGAAGCCAGTGAGGGAGGGTTCCAATACTTGACGATTGTACACAGTTTGTAGGCCACGTCATCAGTCTCAGGTGTTGAATAGCAATACCGAGTGCGTGAATTGGGGGAGGCTGTGTCCATCGGGGAGTCGGGCTGAACCACGATGCAATGCCGCTTTTTCGCCGAAGATCATGAACTCAAAACAGTTTGGAAACCCAGGACTTCATCGCTCAACATTGGTAAACATGGGGTTCAGCCCCACATAGAACTTATTTGGCCAAAGATTAAAGCCCATATCATATGTGACATGACTGCAAGCGTTATCCCTTGCAATTGCTATAGAAGTTAAATCTGCCAATACTCCGAACCGTACTCTGTACCAGCTGATCTGGATTCTTCTAGAAGAGAGTCGCCCTCTTCCGTCCAGTGAACACGCAGAAGCCAAGACACAAGCACCCAGTTACGATCGCATTAGGTTTCACTTCAGCTGATCCTGATTACTGAAAGTTCCTCGACGAGGGGAGAACCTCTTTGCTGACTGGGTGAGTCCCTTGCGTGGTTGCGTTCTCGGTCCGATCGCAAGACCAGCAAAAGAAATAGAAAAAGAGAATTGAGTTCTATCTTTGTATCTCAGCTGCAATCGACTTCAGGTATTTCGATTTTTTTTACATTATTATCAAGTTTGTGCATTCAGTTCACTTAATATCGATGCTTTCACGGAAATACCCTTATTAGCTAAGTTCATGGTATAGATAATATGATCTTCCAGTGATCTACAGCTATCAATCTAACGTCCTTAACCGTTTTCTCAAGATATTATACATTAATCATTAGGAAGTCATCTTCAAAGAACGATGACCACAAATCCTCCTCACCTTTATTTGCTGGCTGCGATTCTGTATCCAATCCAGTAATTGCATATCCATAGTCGTAACTTTGCTGTAGCCACTCATCTAGTGTGTTCGTGTCCGAGAGTCCGCATATAACAGAACCTTTTGCATCCTCTTGAGTCCCATATTCGACGTCGGAGTCCAGTAAATCATAGCTGCCGTCCGTGATAGGTGAATTATGAAGCATCCACGGCTCAACATGTTCGTAGGATGACGAGCGGGAACTAGAGGCCCATGGGTCACTGGCAGGCGATCTCGCTATCCCCATCTCTAGTCCTGGCTCTAGAGGTGGTGAGAGCCCATCACAATGCAATTCCATGGATCCAATTTGCGAAATTTGTCCTGGATCTCTGTCTGCTTTTTCCTCACTTTGGTGCTGAGCAACTTGGGTGACAGTTTCTTCGACTAGTTGATTCGATACTGGCATTTGTTGCTCGAACAGTTGTGCGAATTGGGGAAAAGCTTCCGCAAATAATCTGTTAATCTCGCTGTTTCGCCACTCGTCTTGTGTTTTTGCCTTAACGGCAGATAGTCGTGCTTCTTCCGGTAGCCCCTTTAATCCGGCAGTCGATATCGCGTGTACTATTCGTGTTTGCACATGCGGCTGCTTGTGCGGACATGATGGGCGTCGTTGATCCTCTTCAAACAGCTCTTGACGCAAGACGGCGTCCCTCGTGACTCGCAACGACTTTCCGGTTCGTCTTTTATGGATTTTGCTGGCCTTGTGTGCGGATTCAAGTCGGGCTTCGATGCTTCGATCACTGCGGCGTGAGGCAGAGATGTATGCGCGCTCCTGGTAATATTCGGGAGACTGCTCTGTCTGTGTCTGCTTTCAGTAACCAACCACTTAATCCTAGGTGGGAAGAAGGCTAAAGAAAGCTGTCGCTAAGACATATGGGCTGGGATTGCAACGGATCGAAGGAGATGCTATCACCTACCGTCGAGTATACCTCACCAAGTGAATCCATGGGGGGTTGCTTTGCCGTAGTTGATGTTTATACATAAGCTGGCGTTGATATAAGCGAGAAAGCGGTCGACTAAAGGTGAATAACGTCGTAAGAAAAGGTCAAATTGCTTGAAAACGGGGTCAATGGACATTGGTCACAATGTAGTTTATCTATTCAACCGACCAGGATCTCAATTGCTGACTAGCGAAGCCCCGACTTGTTTAAAGCCTTCATTGGAATGAGATTGGAAAAGCTCAAGCTAATCCAGACCGTGTGCGTCTGTCTTGTCACAAGACTGTCGACGATTTCATCTTAGCTGAAACTATGTCTTAAACCCTAATATGGTATGGGCACCTCATGGATTCCCTCAAACTGCCGGCTGCCGCTCCACATCCTGGATCGTCATGCTTGGCACAAATTTCAGGATGAGTTAACCGTCAAGCCAGACCACATACGTCGTTATCCTTTTCGATTTAGCACTCTTAAATGGCTTCATTCTTTTCCAACTGTTGTAAGGGGATTTTCTCCCAATGAGTTTTTGCGGCTCAACAATCATACATTAAGCATGTACTAACGAACCGGGGTCGACGGTTGCCGCTTTCGACGGTACGCTTCGGCCCGATATATAGCTCACGCATCCGGCAGAGACACATGGGGCACGCAATAATGAGCTTCTGTTAGTGCAGTAACCATGCATTCCGCTCTGAAACCCAAATGTAGATAAATCGAACGGTATATCGGCAGCAAGCTCTGCCGTACAATGTTTCAACTAGTATTCCCCCCTAGTTACTGAATTCGATCTTTCTCTGAATCGGGAGAGTGTGAATTGCTACCATACCCAAAAGCCGTACCATCCTGTCTGTTAGTGCAGTGACTACGGCTCAAGATTATTTAGACTTCTGACAATCATGTTCAGTCACCAGCCGCCACAGTTCCCTTAAACGTAACAACCTATCTACACATTATTGATCTCCATCCAGAGTCTTGAATTCTACCTATCACCCCCAATCGAAGTCACATCCAAAGCCTTGAGCCACTACGCTAATCGGTCCCACCGTAGGCGTAGCTTGCCCCGTTTTCAAATACATTATAGCTCACAGACACACCCAAAGCTCTCGGGGGCCACATACATTTTATCCTACGCGCCATATATAATAGAGGAAAGTGCTATATCAGGTTCTGCTCCTGTAACAAGTCTCAGTCGCTCCAGAGATATCCAGCACTGGTTTTACTTATTGATTAGTTACTAGATCGCGCGGGATACGCGACATGTGTCTAAGAAAGAAGCAAGAAACAGGCTACTGTGTTGACATTGCTTTATGGAGCTATGATGTATTTAGAAAGCGTAAATGAAAGCCCTACCCTTGATAGTCTCGTGATGCGTGAGAGAGCTGCGTTATGAGGCAGGTTAGCAAAGCTAACATGTAATGCAATCAGTTCCCACGTAGCCCTGAGGTTACTTGTCAGACTTCAAGTTGGACGCATATGCATGTACATCTGGACGCGTGACGGCAAGAGCTGTCTCAGGGTTTTAAGGTTGTCTCACCTGAGCAGGCAGCGGTTGCCATACGGACGGTTCATGAACCCCAACCGCTCGGCCTTAATCATGATTTCCACACAAGAACATGATAGTTTCAGCGAAAACAGTCAGTGCTGGTTTCAATCAAAAATTCATGTTTCAGGCATTACCTAGCTTCGGAGGAGGGAGAGCATAAAATGCCCCTTCCGCCCGTCGCAAGCTTACCCGCTGTTATCTCTTGATCCTTTACGGCTGCTGACTACAGCATCATCCTCGTCCGTCTTGCCGAGCCCAAAGATCCCTGCAAATTCGTCATGGAGCTTTCAGCTCGCCATGTTCATTAATGTCTTACTATTTTCCCACGCCCCACGCTCTGATCGGCTTCGGGGACCAATCAAAGGTCTCGCCTGCCGTAAACTTTACACAACCTTCACCCGAAAAAGTTTCGGGTGCCCCGGCCTGTCGCGATTATGATCATCAACACAGCCACTGCTTAGCCTTGACCTGTCACAGTAGACGCCAATAGACTCGGCTCAATCATGATGTATAACTCTGTCCTTTTCTCTATTACAAGTCAACAACTCACTTCTCGGCCAAAGCATGGCACAAGCCCACAACATTGCGACCCCGACTTAAAGGCGGCTGAATATGTTACCCCTGGCAAATGAGTGGTTGGCGGGTCGGGGAATGGGTTTTGATACAGTACGTGATACCTCATACGCAATTGATCTCCAAACATGTCAATTAACCCAGGCTAGGATGACGATCCTCGTGTTGGCTCCAATCGCAATGTATCCACACAAGGAGGCATCCTCAGCTCCTCAGACTCAAGGATTTCGTCTTTCCTTCCACTAATGGGAACCCTCGTTCTAGTTACTCTATACTGTATATTGTGTATTGTTCTCTTCTTGATCTTGCGGCCGCGGTGCCTGCGCGTGTACGCACCACGGACACAGCTGGGGTTAGGGTCGTCACGGTTAGTTAGCATTTACACATCTGTACACTCGAGTCATTAGTGAGCTGACTGTTTACAGAAGACTGAGTCCACCATTGCCCAATGGGATCTTGAATTGGATCAAACCGTTCCTCGAGATCCCGGATACCTTCATCCTGAACCATTGCTCATTGGACGGCTTCCTCTTCCTACGGTACCTCAAAGTGCTACGCATTCTATTCCTTGGTGGTTGCTTTATAGCATGTCCAATATTGATCCCCGTACACATTACTGGAGGAAGAGGACTGAAAGGACTGGATCTATTGACGATTGGCAATGTCAACGATAGTCGCAAGTTCTATGCACACGTGGTTGTGGCTATGTTATGGTTCAGTAAGGCACCGCGTGGAACCATTTTCGAACAAGATCCGCTAACGACCCCAGGTTTTGTCCTCCTCATGATCGTGCGAGAATGTCTTTATTACATTAACTTGCGCATAGCATATGCCTCGTCGCCATTGCACGCCCAGCAGCTTTCATCCAGAACCATGCTTCTTACCCATGTTCCCAACCGATACCGTAACGAATCTTGCCTTCGAAGACTGTTTGGCACCTCCGTCAAACGTGTTTGGATCCCCAAGACCTCGAAAATTCTTACCGCACTTATCAAAGAGAGGAAACAGGTTGCTTCAAAGCTGGAGAAGGCTGAGATTGAGCTGATTGTAAAGTCAAACAAAGCACACAATAAAGGGCCCAACTTCCATTCAATTCCGCCGCCAATGGCATTTTCTACACCTTCAGCAACCAATAACAGCACAGTTGGAAACTACCCCGGCAGCATGGATCTTCCGGTACCGGATATTGGAGAGTCGGCTAGAGTGCCATCGATACCTGAAGGTGCTCGGCCACATCACCGTGTTTGGAGTCGACTGGGGTGCAAAATTGACACAATCAGCTGGGCGCGCTCTCGAATCAAGCACCTCAACACTCAAATATCAAAGTCACGATATCAGCTTTGTCAAGCACATGAATCTACCATCCCCGCTGCTTTTGTCGAGTTTGATACCCAACAGAGCGCGCATGCTGCGCATCAAAAACTCGCCCACCACAAACCAAGGCAACTAGTTCGTCACCTTGGCATACGGCCAAGCGATATATTGTGGCAGTCTCTTAGAATGGGCTGGCGACAGCGCGTCGCTAGAAGGCTATTCGTTTATGGCTTGATTGTAGCTGCCATAATCCTCTGGTCCTTTCCAACCGCAGCTATCGGCATAGCATCGAACGTGGAGTTTCTGAGCGAACAGGTGCCCTTTCTAGGTTGGATAAGGCAAATGCCGAAGCGCCTGCTTCGACTTCTTGAAGGATTTGTGCCTGCCCTGGTCCTGACGCTTTGGATAGCAGTCGTTCCTGCTTTGCTACGATGTATGACAGCTTCGATTTCGACCATCTTCTTCATGTCATCAGATACTAACCGCTGATCAAGTTTGTGCCGTTCAGGCTGGTGATTTGTCACTGAACATGGTTGAGCTATTCACACAAAAGACTTATTTTGCCTTTCTAGTCGTACAGGTGTTCCTCATCACATCATTCTCATCAGCCGTTTCCTCGATGTTGCCAAGCATTCTTCAAAACCCGCTCAGCATCCCAGATGTTCTCGCGACCAATATTCCACGGGCTTCAAATTTCTTCTTTTCGTTCATTTTAATTCAATGCCTCGCTGATGGGGCCTCGAACATCTTTCCAATTCCTGATATATGCCGGCACCATTTTCCGGGCCGGGGACGTCGTACACCAAGGATGCAATACCGAGTCTGGAGTAGAATGAGACGAGTGCATTGGGGCACCGTATTTCCTAGAATCTCTAATATGGGAGTCATTAGTTCGTTTGTCGAGAGCGCCAACCTAAAGAAGGATAGCTAACACAAGTCTGCAGCATTTTGTTACGCTGGACTTGCTCCTGTCATTCTCGTCTTTGCGGCCTGCGGTATGCTGTTCCTGCAAATGATCTATCGGTACAATCTCATCTACGTCTTAGATTGCGATCTAAGCAGCACGGGGCAATTTTATCCACGAGCATTGATGCATCTTGTAACTGGGCTTTACCTGGCCGAGTTATGCCTGGTTGGGATATTCATTCTAAAATCTGCTTTTGTTCCGATGGCCTTCATCATCTTATTGGCCATTCTCACGGCTTTTGTGCACCACGAACTAAGCAAGGCCATCAATCCGCTGCTACATAACCTTCCTCAATGTTTGTGGCATGAGAATGAAGATCCACCTAGCCGTCAAGAGGAAGACATGTCTATACACTCACCTTGCAACGCAAGAAATCCTAGTGGTGCAGCCACGATGGAAGAGGGAGAAGATACTGAGGGGGAAGATTGGGCCGAAACTGATACAGACAATGAAGAGATAGTTTCCACCATGCCATCCTTCACGTCGAGGTCCAGATTCAGCAGGATGGCGGCAGGTAGGACGCCGGCACCGGAATCTAGGTTGGGAGATTTTACGAAAAACTTTGGCGTCTGGAAGTTGACGAAGCAACTTGAATCACTCTGGAATCCCCTATGGTTAGTCCCTGATGTACGCAATGAAAGGCTCTCTCTCTATGAGGCCGTATCCTCGGACAACCTTCAGGAAGATGATTATCCTACCGAAGGAACAACGAAGAGTTATCTGCCGCCAGAACTATGGCTTCCAAAACCAACATTATGGATTCCGCGAGACGGGATGGGCGTCAGCCGACAAGAGGTCGCCCAAACGAAAAGATATACGCCAATAACAGATGCCGGAGCCACTTTACATGAGAGCGGACGAATTGTTACAAATTTCGGAGAGGCACCTACTGATGAGGCAAGATTGGGTCAAACACGATGGGAGGCCATAGAAAGCGCGGCACCATCGTTGATATGTCCAAGCGCATTGGGCTTATAAACGGCAAATGATGCTACAGACTTGACTGTTATCTGCTAACTCTAGTATCAAGAGCTAGATATTTATAACACTATTCGAAGTAAAATATTATCCCTCTTCTATGTATAGCATATTCTTCACCCTTGGCTGAGTGGGAAGCTCTTCAAGACAACATTATACTTTTTTTGATGCTGCCGACAACTATTTAGCCTATGCACTTTCGAGACGAAATTCCAATTCCCACTCACGCCTATGCACCATCAACTAGAAAACCACCAAGCCCACGCCCAAGTCTTTATACATATTTTCGATATCGCCAGATCCCTACCCGATCACATAACTGGAAGTTAGGACGCATTCTCCATCAGATTGGCCCTTTCAGCAATCTTCATAGACCTCACCCGCCTGAATTCCTCCTGTTGCCTCTGTTTTCTCTTTTCTTTATAGCACATAGTAATGATAGCGCAGACACAAGCAACGATAAGCCCAGAAAAAACACATGCTATAACCGCCCCGGCGGTGCCAGAGTCCTGCTTTTCCATGCAGATAGTGGTCCCAGAGCTTGTTTGAGTTGCGCACAGCAGACCAGGAGAACACGTACTGGAGGTTATCTCGGTAGTGGTACAAGAAGCTGTGCTATCGCCCGTAGTTGCACAGATGGTAGTGGTTTGAGTTGTCGTGCTGTAGCAGGATGCGCCGGCATCAGTCGAAGTTGAGCTGCTGTCCGTGGTGGATGATGCGTCGGTTGCACTCGCGGTCGATGATCCGGTGGATGATACTGCCGAGGATATGGTGCTTTCCGCAGTGGTTGATTCTTCTGTTACTGAGGTGGATGCTTTCGCTGTAGTTGACCCAGCCTCAGCTGTTGTTGTAGCTTCATTGTCGGTCGTTTGTGCTGTTGACGCCCCTTGCGTCCCTGTCTCGGAAGCTTCTGTCCCGGTTCCAGAGTTTGTTGAACTCTGATCTTGACGCCGGACCCATTGCTGCCAACGTCGCTCCAGATTCCCGTTTCCCCTCAATTTTCCGTGCCAGTTTGCTGGGGGATCTGAAGCTGGAGTACCTTCTGGAGAGTAGGCTGAATTGACGAGGGCATGTTCCGAGCGCACAATTCGAATATCCCGTGCATCGACTAGGGAGTTGAGTAAACCTAGGAAAATGATTGTAGACGAGCTTCGCATGCTGGATAAGGTGATGGGTTTGTTTGGTAGTCTTGTTGCTGCTATTGGGTCAGACTCTTTGTGAGAATGAGGTTAAAAGCTGTTTTGTTTATGCTCAGAAATAGTTTCAGCCGATTTGAACAGGAATGCTTGATATATCTTAAAAACGTTCGGAATAGCTCCAGGCTGAGCTTCCTACATCATTCCATTCTAAGCTTAAACTGCCTCGTCAAGTTACTATTATAAGTGCATGCCGCGCATTTCACGGCTCAGCCCGTTCGTGGACAGGGTATCTCGGGACGGGATGTGGGCGAACGAACGCGGCAAGTCCACTTTTGCGTTGAGACGCGTGTTGACACCAACGTAATTCAAGAACTACTCTGGTGGGACTGCAATAAGTTGGACTCAGCCACGCATACACGTTTTTCTCCAGGTGATATCCGGATGTCAAAAACCTACAATAGTAAAGTTGAGAAAAGACAAGGGTTAAGGTCATAGGATGAGCAAGTGGCCTAGAATGATAAGAACAGCGATTGGTCGATGGCGATACCGAGGTATCGCGAGGACGCCCGAGCACGGACCGGGCACAGCTACAGCTGGAAAATGAACAATCTCGAGTTTGATACCTAACAGGGCAACGGGCTCGGCGCCTCGGCATACGCCCAAGCCATATTGTGGCCGTCTCTTGGAATGGGCCGGCGAAAGAGCGTCATTCGAAGGTTGTTCATCAGTAGGGAGCGCGGCTCCATCGTTAAATGTTTAAGCGCATTGGGTTCACAACGGTAAATGATGCTACAGGCTTGACTCTCTTATTCCTCGTTCTGGCCCCAACATGCTAACCACAGCATTTTCAATCTAAATACTTCAGTAAATATTCCTAATAAGGTCTTACTTGCCCAGGCAGCGACTTTTGCTGTCCTTATCACACCTTAGGGAGATCAGCTTCAGTTTGTGAGCACGTGACTCAGCCGCCACGTACTACCAAGGGTCAGTTCTAAACAGCGTTAGCGGAGTTTTCAGCTCCCAAAACTCTTTTCCATTGTTCTCCACGACTCATTCGGCGTTTGCTCCTCTCTACTGACATTACGCTCACTTCGTTAAGCTCAGTGCCGTCTAGCTGTGATGGAAAGGGCTCCGCTCTGTTCTCGGTGCAGGGATCTGTTCACGCAGCCTGTTTTGGAGCCTAGCACACGAGATACCTGGGAATACCTTCCTTTTAGAAGGCTGAAGCGAAAAGGAAGAAGTGTACTCAAGTCTGCCAACTCGGGCTGCTGTCTTTGCAGAATAGTATGGAATAGAACCTCGGCAATCCTCGGAGATGGATCAGATGCCAAGAACGCCATTATAGGCCCAACAATTCATTGGAATGAAGACAAGTCTGCATTTTCCAGTTTAGTATATCGAGTAGATGCGTCTGGCAGTGTCTACCCAGAGCTTCTTTCAGTGGCACTCTATCCAAAGACACGTAAGTCGTTATTCAATCAAGGCTACCTAGGTACGTGAGGCGAGCAATCTGACGGTTTCTCTGATAAATCTAGTGGTTGGAGACATTGCACCGGGTCATCTCAGGCCGCTCAATAGTAGTGAGGCTTCCAAGCCCATGGCAACACGCTGGCTCTTTGAGTGTGCCACGCAGCACGAAAAGTGTCGGGCCCCAAACTCTGCTTGGCTGCCTACTCGCCTGATCGACATTGGGTTTTCATGGGCTAGTCAAACTCCGAGATTGATACTATCATCATCTATCAGCCCGGCATCTCCTGCGCCCCTGTACATATCCTTGAGCCACCGATGGGGGACAGCAAACATGGTTCGACTAACGAAAGAAAACCTTGATGATTTCAAGCAACAAATTCCGTTAGCTGACTTGCCGGCCACTTTTCAAGATGCAATACGATTTTGCCGGGACTTGGGTATTCAATATATATGGATTGATTCCCTATGTATCATTCAAGGCTCGGAAAGCGACTGGCTACAAGAGTCGTCAAATATGGGTAAAGTGTACGAATACTCGTTCTGCAATATTGCGGCAACCTCAGCATCAAATGGTGGTGGTGGCTTATACGGCCCACGAGATCGCCACTTGATCACCCCATATGAAGTGCATATCAAGTGGAGAGGATATGAAAGCCCATATGTATTCTTCCTGGACCATCACTGGTTCAAATCTGTGTCCAGGGCGCCACTGAATGGACGAGGCTGGGTTTTCCAAGAACGATTGCTAAGTCCGCGAACCTTGCATTTCTCATCGCAGCTGTTTTGGGAATGTCGGACACTGAATGCCTGCGAAACCTATCCTTCTGGTTTACCATCCGAGCCCTCGATTCTCGGCAACGATATCGATCAGGACTTTCCAAGCAGCACCAAATCTTGGAGAGAGGATCTACACCAGGATCCAGTGGGACATTGGGATTTGTTCACTAAAATGTTTTGCAGGTGTTATTTGACACAACCAACCGATCGTCTCGCCGCCATTGCCGGTATAGCAAGTCAAATGCGGCCTCTGATCGATGATGAGTATCTTGCCGGTTTGTGGAGACGACAGCTTCCTTACGGCTTGTTTTGGAAGCTGGAGAATATGGTTGGGCAAGACCTTGTCGTTACTCGACCGAGCAAATATCGATGTAAGCAGGGTCTGATTTAGGTTGTGCGTTGCTAACCGGCTCAAGGCCCTTCGTGGACCTGGGCTTCTCTCGATTTTGAAGCTGCAAACGTCAATAGCATAGACCTCGAGGGGGTCGACCGGCAACTAGCGGAAGTCATCGACGTCGAAATCGAGAGTGACACCAATCAACCGTACAATAACGTAACTGGAGGCTATATTCTCATGCTCGGGAAGTTGGGTCAGGTCCGACGGTCTGATCTCCCCGATGCTGAATGGAGAGGCGACAGGGGCGGGCACTATACTTTCGAACTTCGCTTGGATGTACACGAGGATAGTGACTCGGACCAGGCAGCCCTGCATTGCCTCCCAGTTCTGACACATGATAGAGCTAACAGAAACCCATTCAAGAGTCTCGAGGTTCATTGTCTGCTGCTACAGCAAGTTGAACAGGATTCCATTGCATTCACCAGAATGGGTACTCTTCAGGTGCTTTTGGATTGGGAGGCTGAGACTATAGAGAAACTGCGGTGGATTACGGATTTCGCCCGACAAGAAAACCCTCCTGTCAAGGATTTGGATCTTTTCATGATATATTAAACAAGCATTCGTTTCTAGCATTTCTTAAGAGCATTAAGTCTACAACTTCTTGGTATTGTCCAGTGAACCTTGTCAGTCGTGTTATTCAATGATACACTAACCCCAAATCAAGAGTTTATTTCGTACTGGTTAACAAGTAGGCCCCTTGGAATCACGACCTCTTACCAATGCAGCTATCTAGTGTTTCACCCCTTTGGCCGTTCTTCAATGCCTTTAGCTCAACCACAAAGTCCTGTTCCCAATCCTTCTCCAAGTGCTTAGGGCTCCATCCCAGCAGCTTCTTCGCCATTGTCCCCTTCTGCGCCTTATGGCCTGCCCAGCCTTGCTCGGCCATGTCCACATGGCCCGCCATAAGCTCGTCAGCTATCTCCTGAATGGAAACTTGACGGATCTCCTTCCCCTTAGGGGTATCTTCTCTGGGGAGAATCTTAGCGTCGAAAGCAGCGTCCAGACAGCGCTGCATGATCTCAGTCTGAAGGGCGCGACCGGCGGCTGGGAACATGATGCCGCTTTTTCCAGAAGGAATATAGCCAACGCCCCTGTCCTCTCGCTCAAGAATGGTACGGACGAGAAGTACGTATACATCGGCCAAGTCCTCAACGTGGACCCAGTCGTAATTGGCTGTCTCGTTTAGCTTGAAGCCGTGACCGTGCTTTACCACGTAGCGCATGACTAGTGGAAGGATGATGCCTTGTTGGTTGAAGAGCCCAGTGCCGGTGCCGAAGATGCATGGCGTGTTTAGACTAACCGCTTGAACGCCAGTCTCCTCGGCAGCTGTGAGGACGCCGACCTCGGTGGTTCTTTGGGGGTATGGTTGGCGAGCCTCTTCACCCTTGAGGAATTCATATATGGCGTTTCCATTCTCATCATCCCATTCTCTGTCAGGATAGGCCTTTTGAGTCAATGGTCTTTCGCCCAGGTTGGTGCACCCAGAAATATGCAAAAGCCATGGCGGCGAGACACCTGGTTTGATCCGGCGAGCAAGACCCGTCACAAAAGCCTTTGCTCCATCAGGGATAAAGCCAGATCCTGTGTTGACGATGATGTCGTAGTTTGCGGCAATATCGGCGATGAATGCTGTATCCGACAGACCCGCCCACTGGATGGGGTTGACACGGTCGCCGTACGCACTGCGCAGCTTGTTGGCAGCGTCTTCCCCGCGCACGAGTAGATCAAATTTGAGTCTCTGGATGGAAGCTTCCTCGCTCTTGATGAGATGATCGAGTACAGTGCCACCCACGTAGCCCGTTGCTCCAGTTAAAAGGATCCTGTTTGTGAATGAGACCATCCTGAATCGAGAGTTGGAAGTGAAAGAGTCTACGTAGAGCTGGCTACATGGACACGCACAGTATTTAGCGCAACCTTCTTCATACTCTAGCCCCGGGTAGTTAAAGAGGTCCGAGACCTGAAGACACGGGATAGGTTCCTCGATGGGCGGTGAATCCGACAGATAACCTTGCTCGCCTCCACTCCTGCAGCCAGGCCCCTTGTCAAAGAATGTGGAGTATTGGCAACCAAAGACTTTGAAGAAACAGCAAAGCGATTCAAACATCCTATGCTGAGATCTTTGACCGATCATCCACCATATAAGCTAGTTGTAACTAATCTCAGTTATCTGTCTGCAACCTTGGATTTAGTGACCCCCTCCTCCAAGCTATCGTTCATTCTCCCACAATCAAGCCATGTATAATTGTGTTGTATTGGATCCGGTCCGGCCGATCGCACGAGCACATACTTCTGCGAACACGATAAGACACACAATAACGTCCTCTCCATCCGCAGGAGGATATCTAAAAGCGCGCTGTCTTCCCGTCCGAGAGGTTGTTGCTCTGTACAACTACATACAAGTACCCGCATTGAACTATATAGTCACGAATGTTCGCCGAAATCTGTCCCAGCTTGCCTGTACGAAATGCTTGATTAAAATACATAGTAAATCCTAGCCAATCTGACGTCTCCTATAGCTTGCTCTTAAGCTCTGTACTAGAGGTAGCAAGGAGGGTTCGCTTGCTGTTACCACCATGCTCAACGGGAACGGGGGCATCAAAGACTGTGGCGTCCGACTTAGCCTTCCTGTCCTTTGTCTCAACATATTCCCTCTCTCCCTCCCCAACGTATAGCTGCCTGGGCCTCCAGATCTTGACACCCGACGGGTTCAGCATCATCTGCCTCCAGTGCGCCAACCAGCCAACACATCGCGGGACAGCAAACAAGACGGGATAGAAATCCAGCGGGAAGCCCATGGCCTGGTAAATGAGACCAGAGTAAAAGTCGACGTTGGGGTATAGGTTCCTACTCCGCATGAACTCGCTCTTTCTGGCGTAGTCGGCAAGCGTTAGGGCCGTGTCGAGGAGCTTGTTCCGGCCGGTGACTTCAAAGACTTCCTCGGCTAGCTTGCGGATGGCTGTCGAGCGTGGGTCGACGTTCTTGTAGACGCGGTGACCGAATCCCACGAGCACACGCTCTCTCCTCTCCACCGCCTGCATAAACGCCGGGACGTTCTCGGGAGATCCGATCTCGATAAGCATTCTGATTGCCGATTCTGAGGCTCCACCGTGGGACGGGCCGTAGAGTGCCGCGCATCCTGCAGCGACCACACTGTAGGGGTCCACCAGAGAGCTTCCTACTTGCATTACTGTGGCAGTAGAGCAGTTCACCTCATGGTCGGCATGAATGATGAACAGCTTGTCTAGCGCCTTGGCAAGAACAGGGTGCGGCTGGTAATCAGTCTCGGAGAGGTTGTCTAGCAGATAGAGAAAGTTTCCGGTGTACGACAAGTCCTGTGCTGGCCGATTGAAGGGCCGACCCTGTCGCATTCTGTACGATGCCGCCGCCAACGTCGGGGCCTTTCCGAGGATCCTGAGAATCTGCTTATCCAGCATTTGGAGAGCCTCCATGTTCCCAGAGGCAGCGTTAGTGTAGAGCTTCTGGCCGGCAAGGGATGGATTGGCTTCCGGTGCAAATGCTCCCAGTGTAGCGAATGCCGCGGTCAACATGGACATGGGATGAGAGTCATAGCGGAATGACTTGAACATGTTCTCAATGTCGCTGTGGATGTACGTGTGATGCATCACCTCGCCATGCCAGGCGTCGTACTGAGGCTTTGTCGGAAGCTCGCCATAGATGAGAAGATAAGCAGACTCGAGAAAGTTGCTCTTTTCCACCAGCTGCTCAATCGGGTATCCTCGGTAGCGGAGCACGCCGTCCTGGCCGTTGATGTAGGTGATCTTGCTCTGCACGACAGCCGTGTTCATATAGGCAGGATCATAGACCCTAAGGCCCTGTGTGGTCTCATCCTCCGGCCGATCATTACTGGCTTCGGCTTTGATCTTCTTGAACTCCGTTGCCGGGATGGAATTATGAGTGATGGGAATCTCGTAGACCTGGTTGGTTCTGTTGTCCACAACCGTCAGCGTTTCACGCCGAGCCTTGTTCTGTGCCGAAACCATAGTGAAAAATACAAGATGAGGAAAGAAAAGATGCCTTGGAGATGATAGAAGTGATGGGAATAAGCAAGAAGTCGTGGTGGTTTATTAAGATTTTCACGAGCGACGTAATAATAGGGGTCACGTGGAGCTCAACCTCGGCAAAATACATACCGACACAGACCAGGGTGCTTGTGAGGACCTCGGCCTGCAACGGGTCTCCACTAGAAGGTATATATCAACTCTAAAATGACATCCACTCGCTAAAGAGCTCGTTACGACTATCTTGCCGAATTTCTCAGAAGTTTGTGTCTTTATCAACGCTTTTGCACTACATATAATAAAGAACGCGCACCTGTGAGGGCGTACGAAAAACATGTGAACAGGTAAGGCAAATGGCTCGAAATTTGCCTCACCTTTTAGCGGAAACTAGGCCGATTCTTTCGTAATAACAAATAGAGCCTTATCTGCTCTACAATCGTAGTTCTCTCTAAACAGTCATAACTTTAGGCTGGCTACAATAATGACATGTGTTGTGAGTCCCGCGTTTCCTGACCACCACCCCAGTGGGGTTGCACCAGTGAACTTTGAAGCTCTGTCTCATGTGACGGTTGGTGGCTGACGTGCTGGTATTTCACTCGCCCATTCCAGGAAACATGTGAAAGAAAGCATTCAGACGCCATCAGATGTCACCTTTTACTTTCCACCACTTCATAAACGCGACGGTAAAAACAAACAGCAAAGAATCTTCTTCTGCTTGAGCGTGGTGGGGTTACTTTCCTTTATCGCCAAGTAGTAGTGGTGTCTTGACTGACGGGCCCCATACAGGGGGGGTCGTGGGTCTCGGGGCAGAGAGAAACAATGAAATAGGTACCCATCAGGGGTAATAAATTGGACCAGCATACCGCTTGCGGCTGTTGTTCAGCAGTGGAGTTTCTGCTTGGAGGTGGGCAGTGTTAAAGCATCTCCGTTAGAAATGTGCATCACCTACCCTGGATTTCGGCCATCACGCGCTACGAAGCTCACAATATGGAGGAAGAAGGGGAGGCAAAGACATAGGTCGCATACAGGCGTATGATGACCCATGAGCCCTGCCGAATATACTAAATCAATACAGTAATGAATTAAAAAATGACCTACAAGCTGCAGCTCCGATACGAAACCGGAAGAAATAAGGTTTGGGTTGACATCGCTGGATTGCCGCTAGGGTGGACCGGCCTCCTCGGACGCCGCATCCATGCTCGTTGCTCCGGCCGGGCTTGTCTCGTCCGTATCTCCGGACCTAACAGTTGCGTAGCTCTATAAAATTACTTATCCTTTAGTTGAAAGCTAGGATATTTCAACGGTGGCAGAACTAATGTACGCGGCTTTTCCTTACTACGTGCCGAAGTCCAAGAGCCTAATGTGCAATCACGTCAAAGGCCAAAACAACTTCAAGACGCAAAACCGATATCAAAATCCAAGCATGTTTCAATTCGTCATTCTACTCTGCAGTTTCGCCTCCATATTCAAGCCCTTGCCGATCCCATGACAAGAACGCTCCGGAATCGTACCTTGTTCTCCAGCATGTGCTTCATGGCTTCTTCAGCATCTTCTAGACCGAATCGTTCAACCAAGCATCTAATACCGTGATCCCTAGCGAACTCTATAGCATCTTCACAATCCATAGCATGTCCCCCAGGCCATCCATGTACTGATATAGCCTTGGTAATGAGCTCCACGCTATTGATCTCGACAGGGCCCACGGGCGCCAAGATGCAAAGCTTGCCTGTCGGCCGTAGCCCACCCGTCAAAGGACTGATTGCCTTCGGATTAGGCGCAGTTGCAAGGATCAATGAAGCGCCACCCAATCTCTGCAGACTCGTTACGGCATCCTCAACACTCGTGTCGATAAAGTCTCGAGCGCCCAGTTCCAGTGCATCCTTTTTCTTGCCGGCGCTAGAGCTGAGAACGACCACCTTGTATCCCATCTTGCTTGCGTACTGAATAGCGAGGTGGCCGAGGCCACCCAAGCCTTGTACAGCGACTAGGCTTCCTGGTTCTACCGCCTTTTTACGGATTCCGTTAAAGACAGTGACTCCGGCGCAGAGCATCGGAGCGACTTCAGCCGGGTCCAAGTCCTTAGGGATGCGAACGACAGCCTCAGCCCGCAGCAGGACGTATTCCGCATATCCGCCATCTTGAGAGATACCGTTTGCGCTTCCGTTAGAGCAGATCTGGAATAAGCCAGCATAGCATTGGCGGCATGTGTGGTCGTGTCCTAATCACAAATGTTATTACATGCCTGCATCAAAGCTTGACAGAGGTGCAGCTTACCGCCATGCCATGCTCCACCAACACGCTGTCCCACCACGATTCTTGTCACGCCCTCGGCGACCGCAACGACATCACCCACAAGCTCGTGTCCAGCGACTCTGGGGAAGAGGTGAGGCCCGAATTGGCCTTGTTGCAGTCCTGCATCGGAGTGGCAAACTCCACATGCTAGCACCTTCACAAACACCTGACCTTGACCAGGCTGCTTCAGTTCCAAATTGACGATCTTGAGAGGAAGGCCAGGGCCCTCCATGATGGCCGCCTTGTAGGTGTTGGGCAAGTGAAACGCCATGTTTTTGTTGAATGGAAGAAGGCCAGCAGTGTGTATAAAAATTTTAGACTTGCACTTCTCAAGACGATGTATTCTTGGATATTCCTTGGTCCAAAAAAAAACCCATTAGGTCGATATTGAATCATCTATATAGTGGAGATTACGGAGTTTGCGCTCTTCAGATCTATGAACTCTACCATGTTCTCGGCTTGGGAGCTCCGAACTGGCATGTTGTTTCACTGCGGCCGGAGATAGAAGACAGGGACACCTAGTGGGCAGTTCGGCCTCCGAGGAGATGAGTTACACACAGACCACCGGACATAACCTAACATCGCGGGGATGCAGTCTCTAAATCCATATCCATAGAGCAGCATGCGATTGGATCGCCTCTCTTAGACAATCAGTAGCTATTTCTTCGCGCTACAATAGTGAGCCCAGTCTGAACTCCTTTATGTGCAAACGTCTCCATCTGCTGGTCGTTGCCCTCCTGTTCTTCATTTTTCTTCAGTTTCACAGCCTTTCGATAGTCTATAGGTGTACACATTAGTAAGAGATCTGCTCAATAATCTATCACACATACCTGAAATCCCCCTCACGCACTCAATCAATGTCCCCGCAAGTAACAAAAGCGGTATGATCTGCCCAAATCCCCATGTACTCTCAGAGTCCCCCTCAAGTTCTTCTTCGTTTCTAATCCTTAGCACAATGGCAACGCCTAAATGCAGGGGACCTTGGATGAGAGCTGCAACGGCGATAAGCGGGGCCTTTTCTTCTGGTTTACCTCGTACGAGTATACGAGAGAGAGCCCAGACCATGGAGAAAGGCAGAAACATGACAGAAACTTGAATCCGGGTTGCAGTTGAAATAAAACGCACGAATATTCCGCGCCGTGAAAGATTAGAGATATCAGTGATAGGCACCTCAGGTTTCTTGACAGTAAAGACACGCGTTAAGAAGACACTGAGGCCACTGAAGAATTCCTTTAGCCGCAGAAGTCTTGCCACCTTGGCTATAGCCCTGGCCATTGGCTGCCAGACCTTCTGGCGAAGTTTGGACGGTGACGTTTGATTGCTTCTGTAACAGATGAGGATTGCAATGAGAGAGTATGGGGCAGTGATTGCTATGTACGACACCTCGATACCCAGGGTAGAAGGGTCTCCCGTCAGGCTTATATGGCAGTCGCCGGGTTTGTTTATATCCCATTGCGCCAGTCGTATGCAGAGGACAGCGATAAACGATGTGAAAATACCAACATATGCAGCGAGGGACAATTTTCGAGATCGCCGTGCATCGTGAGGAGGTATACAGATGAAACTCGCACAGGCAGATATCCTAGTTCAATTTTCAATGTTACCGAACGTTAGTCCGGGTGCCCTTCACGCTTACCCAGTAAAGCTAGCCGTGTCATAGACTATATGTAGATGATACAGACTCAAGGATCTCCACTGGATGAGGGCAGCCAAGAGGAGAGCCAATGCTGGATTATGTTAGAATTTAAATCACTCTAGGAAAAGTGGGCGAGCCTAACCGTTGAGAATCTGTACATCGCTGATTGTCGTAAGAACCGCGTCTACGGCACTCTTTTTCCCAGAAAGAGATGTTACCCCATGCCCGTACCACATGGAGATTCTCCTCTTCAAAGCTCGCCTGGCATCTTTGGCCGAGGCATCCTGCGCTTCAAGGTCGGTCTTGCTTCGCACAACGCCAAGGAGTGCGTCAGCATATATCAAAAGCTGCCTGATGTCCTCATCGGATGAAAAGAGCGGCGAGTTGGTGGTTCGATCTACGTCGGGGTTTCGCTCCACTAGAAGAGACGTTGCCAGATTCTTCCACAAGACCAGGGAGATGCAGGAGAGAATTATGGAAAGTCCTGCTTGCGCAGCGAAAGAGATGAGAATCTAGATGACTTGTTAGGCTTTTTTTTTACATGGCTGCTTAGGTTTGTGCGCGTGGCACCTACTCCTAGTCCTGCAATATCAGGATTCGTCTCGCCGACATTGCAAGACATGGTTATGGATGAACAATTTGTTGAAGACAGGAAACTATGATGCCAATACTTCCCATGGAAGCCAAAGCAGATGAAGAAATTGGGAAAAGGGTAGAGAACGAAAGAAAAACAGGAGAGAGGGGGCAGTAAAGTACCAAGAAACAGCCCCCAACCTAAGCTGAACATACAACAACGATCGTGCATTGTTTTTGCATGTCGTGTAGCCTAATGGCTTAGGGGGGCTGGCAAAATTGTTTCAGTTGGACCAATGGAGCTGTCTAGATTATCAAGCCACTAAGACCTAGTAAGGCAGGCTGTGAGAAAAGCCTTCAGCCGCATGGATGCCCAGACTAAAGAGAAGTAAGCATTTACTTGCCTCGGCTATGCAATCAACTGAATACTAGATAGGAAAAGCTACTGATATGAAAAAGGGACTATAGATACCTCCTGCTTAAATTAATGAGAACAGGCATATAATACGTGGTTAAAGAAGTCAGTAGAAGCAGAACTGAAGGCTTTCATGAACAGCCGTAACCAGCTTTTAATCGAGGATGAAAAATGAAAAGAAAAGCTACTTTGCCTCATTCACCATCCCAGTTCTTCACGACGTAGATCTATCAAGTGTCTTAGAGAAACGCCATATGCTTGTAGCGCCTCAATATCGACATTGTATCCAATCTCCCTCTGCCAAACCTGAGAGTCGATTATCAACCCCAAACATTGCTCTTTTAGAGCAGCCACCTGTTCATCGCCCAGAAACTCGACTTTAATCTCCACGCCACTGATACGGCTCAGCAGCGCCGCCATCTCGGTTCCCGTCAGACTCTCGGATGCCAGCGCAATCGACCTCCCAGTGTAATTGAGAGGAGAATCAAATGCATTGGCAGCAAAAACACCAATATCGCCCGTATGCACGAGATGAAGCCGAGTGTCCGGGCGGTACGGCAACTGCAGCTTGTGTTCTCGAGCAAGGGCCGGAAACAAAAAGTCGCAAAGCGGTCTGCAGAAGTTCTGTATGAAAGATGCCGGTCGGAGAATCGTCCAGTATTTAAACCCAGCGGTGCGAACCAGATTTTCGGCCTCGTGCTTATCTTTCCAGTACCAGGCCATGGGGTATGTATCGCTCCAGCCGGGAAAGGATTCATGGTCACCGGTGCGAGCGACACTCGAGAATATAAAGTGTTCGACCTGACGTTCCCGTGCCGCTTCGATAATGTTGCCCAAGGAGACGACTTCTTCGTGCATCGGGCTCGTCGGGAGGGCAGCAAAGACGCCTCGGACATTCTCCATTGCAGCCAAGATGGAGGGCTTGGATGCTAGATCGCCTGCATGTAGGACTACTCCCAAAGAACCCAGATGTTTGGCTTTGTCAGACGAAACATTCCGCATAAAAGCGTGTACCGTGTGTCCGCGCTGTAGCAGCTGTGTAACAACGGCGTAGCCCTGGTTGCCTGTAGCCCCAACTACCAAGATGGCCTGGGGAGACATTGTACGAGTTGCATATGCCTTGTCGGTAAAACGTGTCCCTCTACACAATGTTCAAAAGATTTGGGAAATGGGTTGCTTTTAAGCTGCGATCATCTAGACACGAGTAGAATGCGAATAACACTCTATTTAATGTTGCGTTTTAAGTAAAGACCGTACGATAGTAGCGCCCATGCATCGGCCTTTATCAAGTTCCCGAGGCCGCGGAGTTTGGACATCAGATGCGGAGTCGGAGGATCTGCCTTGAGATTATGTAAATTTCATAGCGTTATCCTGCTCGGGGACAAACTGTGCCCGTCGTATTTTTCATCTTCTTTTAGTTATTACCCCGCGGGCTAGGTCAGTCCCAATGTCGACTGCTTTTTGGAGGTGGCCCGGGAGAGGGAGCTCCAAATCTCTACGGGGGGCAGTGGATAAGCGCCTAAGAATGGGATGGCCCATCATAATACTTACCCAGTGGAAGCAATTGGGCCGCTCGTTGAAATCATGTAAGCCAACACCATGAGACGATAAACTTTAGTAAAAATATTGCCTTGAATTCAGAAGTAAACCACCCTCAAGCCCGACGAAAGCTAATGCTAGGACAGCAAATGGAGATTGCATTGCACTATTGCTGATTCATAGTGAGTCCATCTCAATTGTCTCCAGACAGTGGGCAGAACATGTCCTCCATCACACCATTCAAAAAGTCTCCTTGATCTGTGCTGCCGTAAACTCGGTGAGGCATCGAAACTTGCGAGTCCCAAAGAACCCGCCAAAAGGCCCGTCACGACATTCATACGAGTTGCCTGGGAACAGGATGCACTGCCCATAGACCTTGCCGTCAAGGCCGATCATCTCATAATTGCGGTCCTGATAAATGGCTACAGAAGAACTGGTCAACTGATCATATCCTCTCACACATCCCACTCCCAGGTTCTAGGTTTCCCCCTAGCACCTGCAGGAGATGGGCAGACAGGCTATTAAGGTACTCACTCCAGTGGTAGACAGGGTCTTCTCCGTGAAAGTTCATCTCAAGCACTTTGATGGCATCTGCACGGGAGCTCTGAGACACGCAGTCTCGCAGGTCGTCGGCTTCGCAGCGCACGCCTGTCTTGGTGCCACTCACGTCGGCTCTACCAAGGTAGTTTTGGGCGTTTGCAACATCCCCGCAGCTGGGGTCTGTGTCCCAGATGTGCCAAAGGGACCACTGCTGAGGGATAGTGGTCATTTCGTCAACCTGCAAGGTTCTGAAGTCAGTTTATCCTTAGGGCAGATGGAAATAAGACATACCATGTAGACATCAAAGTTGGCCGTAGTGAAGTTCACGAGGGCGGCCAACGCCACGGCGGACATCATACGGAGATTCATGCTGGCAAGTCGTCAGATGCTTCGGGAGCGTGTGTGATAAAGCTGGGGCAAGTATTGATAACAGACGAGCTGGAGGTGAGGTGTAGAGTGATGCTTCATTGAGCTGAAGGGCCATTTTGTCAACTTTTATACTTCGATGATAACAAAACTACATATATCAACGGACTTACAAGAACTCCTACGGACATTCTCTAAAGGGCAGGTAGGATTGGTCCTTCGACAACTTCTTGATTATAGGCACTCGCCACACCAATAAAGTCAGAGGATCGTCGGACTTGATGAGACGTGCACTTGGCATTTGATCCTTTCCCAGGCAACAGTTTTCTCATCGACCAAAGCTGCATTCTGTCATACATCCGTCGCCCGACTGGCGTGGCATTCTCTCTTCCTTTATGATATAAGACGGGCAAGATGCCCAGTCTAGGACTAGCTTGCTTTGAGTTGGTCTTGGTCATGTTCAGCTGCAGTGCTACACAGCGAACTGCTGTCATGAAGTTCAGGGATCCATGGAGGGTTATCTTTACTGCTTGGATTATGTCGCTTTATTCTCTAAGCTTATGGCAAGCAACCTCACTCCTCAGGGCATCAATGAGTTGACAGCAGCTCCCATCTTTATAACATCGAGTTCGACAGTCGTGAGTGCATGGCTTGATTCTCAATGTAGTTTCTAAGTATAACTTTACACCTTCGAACATGAAACAGTACCCAGCGTTATCTTGCAGAGCCATCTGCCGGCTGAAGTAGTATTAAGAGTGTGTAAGAAGAGCTTTAGGGTTACATGGCTGCTGCCAAGAGATTCGAGTGCCAGCCGGGAAGGTCAGAACACGGTATCATTGGATGACTCGGACTTGCTTTGCAGGACCCATAGTTTTCCATGTACGTCAGATTCCCACAGATCAAGAATAGATTTTACTGGCAACAGAAATAACCTTAATTAATAAACTCATCCTTCATAGATAAGCTTATCCCACACAGATATACTTATCGCGCATTACCCTGTGTGGAAGGGAGCTTTGTAGCAGGAGGTGCTGTGTTTTGCCCCTCCCCTCGGCACTCTTTGCACCCTTCTCTCTGTGGCGACGAAAACCTACAAGTCCACAGAGTTTAGTAAAATATTTTAATTAATACACTCTATCTAAAAGGTCTCTGGGCCCAATGGAGTGAGACTTAAATGTTCTAGATAATAAGCCAACGTGACAACTCTTCTCCCTATTACCTTCGGGCCGGCCAACGGAAATAATCCGACAAGATTATAAGTCATATCTACTGATGATCCCGGAACAAAAGCAAATTGTGGGCAAGTTAAGGAGGCGATGACTACACGATCTATACTTCCTCTTGTGGTAGATATAGATAATTGCTATCTAGTTGAAATAAGTTCGCCATGATATGTGGCACAACTACGTGGTTTTTCTTGTCGTCTTCGTACGAAAGATAATCACCCGGGAAAGCATTGGCTACGATGAGATTTGAACGGGTGCAGGTTATAGAACGCAGCTGCGAGGTTTCTCCCATCCCTGACGAGAATGAGGATATCTGATGAAATGCTACTTGAAAAGACATGCAAGCATAATAGATCACGCTACACATGCTGCGCGCGTTGATAGCTCTGACCAGTAGTTGATATTTTGACCTATAAAACGCCATCGCAACGTCCAGGCACCATTCAGGTGGGAACCTCCCATAGCTATCGGAACGCTAATGGCTGCCCAGTTGATCATCCTAGGGAAACCTAATGACTACTTTAGTCTCCTCATGTCTATCAAAGCGACTATAGTATTCTGGCGCCTGCTCGATGTCAATCGTGCTCGAGACAACAAAACTTGGATCGACCCTGCCAGCAGATATAAGCGGCAACAGTTCCGAAGCAGTTTCCAGGGGCAACGACAGACCTCCGACCGTGGCAAGTCCTTTCGTGAATGCCCTACCGATATCGAAACTGGCCTCTCCACCACTAAATCCACCCATGATAGATATACCACCAAACGGAGTTGTGACATTAATGAGGTTATTCATCAGACTGGTCACATCAATCTGTCCAGTAGCGTTAATAGCTTCAGATCCTACGCACTCAATGGCCCGATCAATACCAATCGGTTCATGAATAAGGATCTGTTCCACAGGGTCAGAGTTCTTGAAGTTGATCGGCACAGCACCAAGAGACTCAGCGGCATCGAGCCGATCCTGGACATGGTCGACCGCGTAAACAACTGAAGCGCCGCGAAGTAAGGCAGAGTATACAGCCAGCAGCCCCACTGGACCGACACCAAAAACAGCAACGTCATCGCCGGGCACAAAGCCCAAAAAGGCAAGACTTGACCAACCGGTGGGAAAGATATCAGATAACAAAAGATACTTGTACAAGGTCGCAGTATCAGTGGATGAATTGATCGGAACGGTAATAAGGCTATTGTCGGCGAAAGGGACGCGGGCGTATTCAGCTAAGTAACCAGAGTTAGCTAACATAATAAGTTGTCTTTCCGCCAACACCTGACTCACCCTGGAGCCCACCGATGGTTTCGTTTGCTAATCCACCGTACCCTGAAGGTACCAAATGGTCAATACTAAAGTATCCATCGTCGACAACACTCGGGATGACCACATAATCACCCACGCTGAGATGCTGGATAGCATCACCAACTTGAACGACGTGACCAATCGCTTCGTGGCCGTAGATAAAAGGATTTTCTTCAGAGCCTACACCCCGGCGGTAGGTGTGAAGGTCTGAACCGCAGATGGCTGATGCATTTATTTTAACAATAGCATCGGTCGGATCGATGAGAGTTGGTTTAGGGATGTTGATGACGCTGACGTTGCTTGGTTGCCCGAGTTGAGCAACAGCGCGCATGGGAGACATTTTGGTTGATATTGTACGATGTCTCTCTAGATCGTGGTTATTTGGCCCTAATATTCACCATAGGAATGAAAGAGATGAAAGTCCTCTTATTTATACAGCATTGGCAGTTGACATGATGACGTGGTTTTTGAGGGGACGATGTAAAGTCGCTTGTGTCTCGGTTGGGCGGGTATTCTCATTCTCATAGCTACAGTACCAGCAGGGTTTCTTACTTCAGAAAGTGGACTCCCATTTCGCATTACGCGTACAAACAGATATGATCAGATTGGGGTCCATTGTAATCTAAGCAGAGCTCTTGCAAGGGTCCTCCATGTGGCTCTATTTGGATTGTGCATCGCCTACTTGAAAGCTTGAGACAACCAGCGGGCACAGGCAGATGGGTTTCGGAGTGACCTCACAGCACGGCTGTGTGGAGCCACATGATCGTTTCCATTTCAAGTCTGGTGATGATAGCAAGGGTATAAGCAGGATGCATAACAACGGAATTTTGTCGGAGCCGGATATCGTCCCGATCCCGTCCCAATTGAAGAATGAAATTTCGTGGGGTTAGAACGGGTCCGCGGATCTTTCTTTATTGACGATAGTAACAAATTGAGAGTATACCCCTTTTGTCGAGAGTATGTATATAGTAGTTAGTTCTTCAAGGTGTGGCTGGCATGCATGCTGCTTACACCCTGGTCGACCCGTTAAAGCCAAGTTGCAACGATCGTTCTAACACCAGGAACGGCTTAAACTTCTTGGTCCTTTCGGCGTGTTTCCGAAGCTTTCATTCTTACCGAAACTTCCCTCGGATAACGAATATTAGTGAAGGAGCCAACTAGTTCCATGCCTACTGACTACCGGAATCTCGCGCTTTTACACATCTGCACCTAATCAAAGGGGGGTCAGGTTACGTATGTCATGACACGAAGTAGAAGGATCAATGATTTGTGTTATGGGTCAGTCGCTTTAACAGTATATATGAATTTTTGGGTTGTATAAACGGGGAAGTAGGTAGCCGTATTCCTCACTTTTGAATGATGAAAGTCAGCCCCGGCATGTACTGTGCTGCCAGGGAAGCCGATCTTGGAGTCGCTAGACAAGAAGTATTCTCGGGCATACTGTTGCTAGGCAGTTTTACCTTTGTTCTCTATCGCGTCCTTCTACGTTGAGCTAAGGATCATCGCACCAGACGTTCGATAAAGGCTCCGAAACAACCGAAAAGAAACGAAAGAAGAGTTGATGAGTAACACAGGGGCGTAAGCAGTTAGTTTCTTTGAGACGAAAGGGATTCGTCATCGACGAAATGCAGTTAACATAAATTACAGGGGGGTGTCTAGCGTTAGTACAGTATCTCTACAAACTTCTCAGCTTAATTAGCCAGGAAATAAGGCGTCTTTCTCTAGTATAGAAGCGACTTGCATTTCCTTGACTAGTTATTCGCCATATAAATCGACCTATTTCACCACTTTACTCATCGATTGTGATTTGCTTAACCCCTATGGCACTAAAACGCACGATGGTCCCGAGAAGGTTTTCTGCTTGGTCCATGACCTCATCCCCAACCCTAATTTCCTAGCTCATCAAAGCAGGTAGGGTTCCCCGCCAGATCAGTCCTCGTTTATGCCAAAATATGGGGTAATATAGCAATGCCGGCCCGAGGTAGCGGTTCGGCCATGTGATTCGGAGATAACTGGGATCGAGACTGGAATCAAGACCTGGGCACTAACATCAATAGCTACCGAGGCAGCTTTCACGAATTTGGTCACTCTGGTAACGCAGAGTATCAACTTGTA
This sequence comes from Fusarium decemcellulare, assembly GCA_013266205.1. Taxonomy (NCBI): domain Eukaryota; kingdom Fungi; phylum Ascomycota; class Sordariomycetes; order Hypocreales; family Nectriaceae; genus Fusarium; species Fusarium decemcellulare. The sequence goes on from JAAGWO010000760.1 coordinate 53,410, forward strand.
ATGTTCCTCGATGCAAGTATTGTAGGAATTCGAGGCCTTGGGGGCGACGAGATTACATATAAAGTCTTGGTTTCCGAACAAGTTCAAAAATTGAATAACCATTGCCTTTCCTCTTTCCATCTCCCATTGTAGGACATAGTCTCTATCTCCAGCTTCTACACTAACACTGTTTCTACTATCCGTCAATATGGCCATCTTTTTCTCATCTTTTCTCCTTACTCCTTCCCTTCTACTTGGCATCGCAACACCTTCTCGGACTGATCGATGCACAGGCATTCCAGCCCCTATAGTCCCTGGCACTGAGGCCATCACAATCAGTGCGAGTACCACCTTCAATCTGTCTATCAACGGTATCGATAGCCAACTTACGCGCGCTGCTCCTTCAGGAGTAGATGCTTGCGTCGTCAACGTGACTCTGACACACCCGGGTGTTGGTGATACTGTGAGCTTTGAGATTTGGCTCCCACTACACAACTGGAACAATCGATTCCAGGCTGTTGGTGGCGGCGGCTGGGCAGCTGGGTCACGAGACAGCCTTGTTTATGCGGCTTACGAAGGCTATGCAACTGGTACCACATATGGGGGTGGACTCTCCGATGATGGAGGAACCCTCAACGATGTTGTATTCTCTAGTCCTGGTGTCATTAACTTGGGCGTGTTAGCCGACTTCTCATCTCGAGCGCTGCACGAGCTTTCCATCATCGGCAAGGCCGTTGCGACCAGTTACTATGGGGTTCGCCCAGCACACTCGTACTGGAATGGATGTTCTACTGGCGGAAGGCAAGGATACATGCTGGCACAGCGATACCCGGATGATTTCGATGGGATCCTTGCTAATGCGCCGGCCCTCTACTGGCCAAGCCTTTTGCTGGCTGTGAACTGGCCCCAGTTTGTTATGCGACAGGTTGGATACTTTCCTACTCCGTGCGAGTTTGAAACGTTTCAGAACGCCAGTATCCGGGCCTGTGATTCTCTAGACGGTGTTGTTGATGGCATCATCAACAACCCATCGAGATGCAACTTTGACCCTTATAAGCTTGTTGGTTCCCACATCAACTGCGATGGTGGTATAACAACCATCAACTCACAAGCAGCCGAAATCGTCAAGGGGATTCATGAGGGACCCCATAGCTCGTCTGGACAGAGGCTTTGGGATGGCTATGAGTTCGGTACTTCTTATGCGGGCGCAGCGTTGACCGAGACGATCAACGGCGTTACCGGGCCAGTACCCTTTACCGCCAGTCAAAGTTGGATTACGGTCTTCCTTAAGCAGGATGCAAATTTTAACATGTCTACTCTAACAACTTTGGAACAGTTCACTGAGCTCTTCGCGACTTCAAACAGCCAGTATGGTGGGTTTATTGGTACAGATATCCCAGACTTGGCAGCTTTTCGTGATCGAGGGGGAAAGCTTGTCACCTGGCACGGCCTTGCAGACCAACTCATTATGGTCAACAACACGCTTCGTTATCGGGAAACCGTTGAAAGAGTGATGGGGGGGAACGACGCGGTAAATAGCTTCTACCGCCTTTTCCTGGCCCCGGGTGTCGATCATTGCCAGGGAGGATACGGACCGATTCCGCAAGACCCTCTCCAGTCTGTGGTTGATTGGGTTGAGAGAGGCATCGCCCCAGAAACGTTGTCTGCCAGCTTTTTAAACGCGAATGGCACTGAAACCACCGGTAAACTTTGCCTGTGGCCTAGGGTTGCACATTATGACGGAGTAGGAGATATAAATCGTGCCGAGAGTTATACCTGCACTGACTCGTATTATGAAGACAAGTAGTCTTAATATAGCTATAGCTAGGAAAATGTCAAGTGAGTATGTATAAGAAAAAATAAAGGGGAAACATGAAAAACTTACAGGTACTTGAAAAGTTTATTATCAGTTCAATAGTAAAGCAAAAGTAACAGACTATGAAACAAATACCGGCTACTATAGTTCCCATACGCTCGAACAAACTCTGCGTAATGAAAAGGAAGCCTGAATGGCGTAGAGCCCATTTTGTCGGTCGAGGGCCGACAAGAGTCTCTCATCGCTCATAGCGAGTTGAGTGTCAACGGCCAACATGTTCAACCTCCGCAATATGCTTTCCTGAATTCCGTAGAATCTCCGCCTCTGCGATGACGTCTATTCTAGTAGAAGCAAAGCGCCATGCAGGCACTTTCTTTTCGAATAGGACATCCAATTCTTCATATGTTTTCCCTTTGGTTTCAGGGAGACGAAATACTGCCCACAGAAGGGTGAGAACGCCAATGCCAAACCAAACAAGGGCAGCCTTTCCCTTTAGATTCGCCTCGGTTGGATTAATCAAGTATGGCTGAATGGTGTTGTCGATAATGCCGACAATGATATACGCGTTCCGGGCGATCGAAATGGTTTGAGACCTGAGCCTTGTAGCAGAAACCTCTGCCGCGAGGGTAAAGGTTTGAGGCCCAATGGTTGCCGAGTAAACCGCAAGCCAGACGATTGCAAGCGCAGATTGTGCCCACATAGAGGCTTTACTCGTAGTAAATGCCGCCGCGCCAATAGAGAGGAGGACAGCGCAAAGAAGGGTAAGACCAGTTAGGATCAGAGTTCGGCGGCCGAAACGGCTCATAAGGCCCCATGACAGAATAGTAGCAAAGAATGCTAGCGCGAGGCTGCCAAAGTTGAGCTTATATGCGTCACTAGCGTCTAGGCCAGCTTGGGTGAAAAAGTAGGACGCAGAGTAGCACATAGCCTGGCCGGGCAATGTCTGAGAACAAAGGGTCATGGACGCAATCTCGGTCCTGCGCAGGTTGATTCCCTTAAAGCACTCAAGATAGGTCGCATCTGCGCAGAGAGATTTCTCTAGCTCGGTCGTGTGAATCATCATAGCAACCTTTTGCCTGATTTCTGTCTCAGACAGCCCCGATGCTAGCCTTTTCATAGATTTCTCGGCGTCAGATTCACGGCCTTGTCGAACGAGCCACCAGGGAGAGTCTGGCGCGAAGAAGGCAAGAAGAATCAGAGGAATTGGCCACACCCACTGGATAGCCCAGGGAATACGGTATCCGAGTGCAGAGGTATTGCTGATAAACCCTTGTAAAACACCAGCAGCGATGAGCTGTCCAACGACCCAACAAATATTGACGAATGCGAGGAGAGAGCCTCGTAAGGCCAAGGGACAGATCTCAGATGAATATGCCGATCCCATAATAGCAAAGATACCCCAAGGGATACCGACAAGAACTTGGCCAGCTATCAAAACTTTGATATTGGGGGCAAAGAAGGTGATAAAGATGATGCCAGACATGAGAACCAGGCCAACAATCGTGACTTTACGATGTCCGAACTTCTCAGTCACATAGCCATTGATGAGCAGCCCGATGAAGCTGCCACAAGCCGCTGCGTTGCCAAGGGCCACTTGCCAGTCTCCTGGGATCGTCTTCTTGCCCAGCTCTGGATAGTAGGTTCCAAACTTTTCGACAAATGGCGGGAAGGCAAAGAGACTGAACATGAGGCTGGTGTCGTAGCCTTCCATGACGATAGTTAAGGACATGGCAATGGACCAGAAGACGGCTGAAGGATAGCGGCGAAAAGCTTGGCGCAGTGACATGGATTGTTCATCTTCGATCGCAACGGCGACCGAAGGGTCAGTGTTGCCATCGACTTGGACATGGTTGTCCTTAACAGCGTCAGGCATGACGGATAAACTGAAAGGACGTGGGCTGAAGTTGAGAGGGAAAAGACGAAAGATCAAAGGGGTTGAGTGGGAAGTCTTTGAGGAATGTTGAAGTGTTTAAATGGATGAGTGAAAGAGGTCAATCCTGGGGAGACTGGAGAAATGAGGGGGTCAGTAGGCGAGGTGCAACATTGAGTTGCTCGTGAGGCGTGACAATCCGGGGAGATAAGAAAAGCGTGGTCCAGAATGCCGGGATACTATATCCGATTATCGTTGCAACAGCACGATTGGGCTTTATCTAGCCGTATTTGGGTCATTTAGGCGACCCAAACTCGTCTTACAATCCATTGTGTTACGCGAGCGGAGTGCAGAAGGATGATGACCTGATAGGTTAAGATCCTCGTCCACACCAGAGCTCCCGTGGTTAAGTTCTTCCGTGCTACAGATCTAGCCAATGGTTTAAAGACCATCAGCATCCGAAACGGTAATCATTCACTTCTCCATCATTCAAAGCTCCCCTTTGCGCGCGGCATTTCACGCATCTATCTTCCTTCATCATATAGCATCAACACAATGACCGCCACGAACAAGCGCCCGCTTGAAGATGATTATCTGGAGCGCGTGTACGCTGGCATTTTGGGAAAGCTTGTCGGAGTATACGTGGGCCGTCCGTTCGAAGGATGGACTCATCAACGCATCATGGCCGAGCTTGGGCATATCT